>APFE031651192.1:0-22579 GCA_000404065.3 Pinus taeda
TCTGATGTTTGGAGGAACACTTCCTAGAATCAAATGAATAGCATGATCATGATCACGAATAGGTGGGAGACCTTTGGGAGTCTCAAATACCTTGGAATGATTGTCCAATACTTTTTGGAGATATGGAGAAATAGATGATTTCGATGTGGGAACCTCTAGCGAACATAATAGTGCAATTACACCTCATTGTTCCTTCTTTAGAAGCTTTGTCATACCATTAGAGTTGATTATCTTTCCCGGTTTCCCTGCAATACCCTTTAATTCAACTTCCTTTCCTTTCGCAGGAAATTTCATGAAAAGTTCTTGAAAATTAAAAGCTATTGTACATAAGGATTCTAACCATTGGCCTCCTAGTACAACATCAGTACCACCCATTGGAATGGAAAGCATTGGGCTATTCAATACATATTCTCCCATGGATAGCTTGATATTATGGCACTTTCAGAGAAATTTATGGTTCCTCCACTTGCAACCATCACTTGACACTCTGGTGCTAGATATAGGAAGCAATTCAATTCCTTTGCTATGTTACAATGAATAAAATTATGGATACTTCCCGAATCAATCAACACTATTACCTTTTTCTTCTTGATATGCCCTTATATCTTGATAGTTTGAGGAGTGGTAATTCCAGCCAATGTATTACAAGATATGGTCAGATTCATTTCTTCTTTATCTAGGGTTTGTTCCTGGACTATATCCTCTTCTTTTGACATTTCTTGTTCCTTTTCTTCCTCCTCTTCACAATCTATGTAGAATAATTTATTCTCAGCACACTTATTACCTTTAGTCTATTTGCTATCACAACTGGAACAAAGCCCTTTAGCTCTTTTTTATTTCGATTGTTGTGGAAGGCTAGGGGCCACAACACTTCCATATTTATAGTTATGAGGGGTAGGCTTCCTGGTTGCCATAATTTTGCTTTCCATTTTTCTTGCTAACTTGAATGCCTTCTCCAATGAATCAGGTTCCCAAAGGTGAACCTCATGTTGGATATTATGCTTTAAAGTCCATCTGAACACATCAATCCTATGCTCCTCTAGAATATATTTTACCCTTATATTCAATTTTTGGAAGTCCTCAATGTGCTCCATCATTGAACCCTTTTGTTTGAGATTTATCAATTGGCTAAAGAAAGTGTTGCTTTTTGTATCCTCATAATGTGTTATCGTTTCTTCCGTAAAAATTTCCCAAGCGACATTTTGTTTATGAAAGTAAATCCATCGATACCATACAAACTGATTTGGTTCCAAATATAAAGTTGCAATACATACCTTTTGTGTGTTTTGCACATTATGGAGATCGAAAAATTGCTCCATCTGTAGTATCCATGTTTCGGGATCTTTGCCATCAAACCTCCTCATATCAATTTTTGTAACATGTTGGGTCTTCAATCCAACATTAGAGTCTTTGAAATCATGATGAACATTTCTTTTGTTCTCATCATGAGTTTCCTTTACTACCCTTTCACCATTAGTGACCATTTCTTGTAGCAACTTATTCAAATTTATCTTCAATTCTTTCGTCTTATCGTCCATGCCATTCATCTTAGCTTCCATCTTAGCATCCATGCCATTCATCTCAGCTTCCATCTTAGCATCCATGCCATTCATCTTAGCTTCCACGCCATTCATATTAACTTGCATGCCATTAATATTAGCTTCCACGCCATTCATCTTGACTTCATTTACCTTTAGTGAGAGTGAAATTTGTTGTACTTGGTCTTGTAATTTTGATATATCATGTTGCAAATCTTCCTTTTCTTCATAAGTCATGCTAGAGCTTTAAGGTTGCTTACTAGGTGTTTCCATTTTCTTTCTTCGGGGCATTAATTGATGCTAATAATTTTTCACTATTCCCTTTGAATTCCTTAAAACTATTTTTTCAAACCACTCTTATGCAAAATTAAAAATAATTACACACCTTTTTTTTTCACTTTATAAGAGCTCGATTGCCCTTTGAGTCATCTTTCTAACCTCGCAAGTCTGATAAATATCGGATTCTCCAAGGAAGAGTTATGCCAGATCTCCCACGGTGACCTGATTATAGACTAGTTCAGTAGAGTGAACTTGTATGACATGCCACGTGTCATTGTTTCAACCTTAGTACCTGAAACTAATACACAAAAAATTAAAGGCCATCCTCTTTATGAAACTTCTGACGAAATTTCCATCTGATGCTCAAACCAAAAGTTATGGTGATTTTCCCCCAGTCACCTGTTTGGAAATAATTCGGGAGTTTTCAAAAACCCTAACTTCCTCAAATCATATCTCCACAAATATAGCAATACAAGCTCTGAAATTTATACCTGAAGTTTAGAATGATTTCGACTCAAATGGGTTTTCTTGTAGCTTTTGAAACGTCGCAGAAAAAAAGTTATAGAGAAAATTCCATGGTGACCTGTTTGGAGCAGCGAAACCCTAGAATCCAAAGCTCTGACACCAAATGTTATGAAACCAGCTCACAAAAAGATAGAAGAGATAGATCAACGCCTTAGAAATAAGCCCCTTCGAGGGGGCAACCTACTTTACATTACACAAATGGACAATTCTTAGATGATTCAAATGACAAAACCTCCTTTCTATATATAGGAGTCTAAGGGGTCACAATATAACCAAGCCGACCTAACAATAATAATATAAAGGCACAAAAATAACAATAGAGGGATTCTATGGGGCACAATAATAACAATATGGGGACAATAGGGGCACAACAATAATAATAATGGATACAATGACAATATTAATGGGGGAATCACTAATATTATAGGGACCTAACATGACAACAGTGCATAAAGGCAGAATCAACAGAAGCACAAAGTTTGCAGTTGACAGAGGCAATAACAGTAAGAGAATTTGATGACAGATGCATCATACTAATTCAGGTTGGATGTTTTTTTTTGTTTCTGGAGTTGCTGGAGCAACAACACTAGAGAGAAGTGTTGCATGCATAATATTTCAAAGCTTCACGATCGGGATCGAGTTGAATTCTTTTCTTGTTGAGAGGGAGTGTTGAAAATAGCAACAAGAAATGATAAAAATAAAATCTAGAAATTCCAATTTTAATTTGTCCTCGAAGTAAAATTGTGAATTAAAATCGAATTTAGTCTCACCCACTGCTTAGAAATAATAATTAATTCATTATGGATTAATTAGTTGGAGAAGTTCAAGTTAGAAGTCTTTTTGCACTCATGCAATGGTTATCCTTTAAATTAAGGAGATTATCCCTTAATTAAGGAGATAAGATTGAGTTACATTTGAGTTGTAATTAGTTAACTCATTTTACTGAGTTAAGTCCAGTTAAATTAGTTCCAAACTGTTTGAGGAACTAATTGTGAGTTAACAGTCAGTTGATGCATGCATGCACTCAACTCGTGTACCTCATATAACTGAAGATTCCCTCATCAGAAACTCATGCATGTCTATTCTGAGAAAGACCAGTTGAGCTGAATGTCAAGGACAATGTACTATCAGTTGCATGTGTTTTCCTATAAAGGAAACTCATGCATGCAGTCAAAGGAAGGTTCCTTTAGGATTGCGCAGTTTCGACAATGTGTTAGAGTAGTGTGTGAGAGTAGTGTTCCACTGGGTGAAGGAGATCATCCCAAAGGAACTGTGCAAGGAAATAGTAGCTTGGAGGGTAGAGAGGAAGGCTTGTGAGAAGCCAAGTTTGCCTGTGAGCATCCAGGAGGATTGTATTGAGAGCTGGCTAGCTGTGAGAGCTAAGGCTTTGTATAATTATGATGTATTTCCACCTTGTATGATAATACAGATATTGGGGTTTTTAGCTAAGGCTTTCCCCTGAGTATTTTTTGTGTTTCATCTGCATTGATTCTTCTTCTTATGGTTAGCTCGATCTTGCTCAATTTTTAAGCTTCTACAAATTGATAGTAGAAGTAGGTTATAGTATTTTGCTTTGGTTATATTGCATTATCGGGTTAATCTACAATCAAATTTTCTACATAGTCTTAGAGCGAGATTTGTAGAGAATTTGCAGAATTTCCACACTTCTAATTAGAATATATGTGAATGTGAAAATAATGTGTGTGCAAAAAATCAAATTTTAAAATGTAAAGTAAGTAAGAATAATTTTTATTTTTTTCATTTTAAAACTACATATTTAAAATAAAATTAATTCTATGTAAATTAATTAAAATCGTGAATCAGACATAATTAATATATCACTTAAATAAACCATTAAATCAAAACTCATTTTTACTTTACATTTATTATTTGAAATATTTTGAAAAACATTAATAATAAAAATATTATCAAAAAACAAGAGACTCTCCCAATATAGTTTTGGTCATTTTATCTTTTAAGGTGATGAGAAAAACAACCCCTTTGAATATCTAATTATGTATTAAAATATAGTTTTTAAATTTTTATAAGTTATCTTTTATTAACTCACTTGTGATTGGTTTAGAGGGCTATCATGTGAAAGAGATGCAATGTGCTATGAATCAAACTTTAAAACATAATAAGTGGTTGGTATAAAAGGATATCATGTGAAAAATGTGCTAAAAATCAATTTTAAAATGTAAAGCTGAAAATTGGGTTACGAGGAGCAAATGGAGTAATTATTTTCCTTGATGAATAAAGAGAGATTCAATTCACTAGGGTTGTGGATACAATATGAAATAACTAGGTTGAATACATATCTCTTCATAAAGGGCTAGGAATTGCCATAGACAAAGGAATTCATCGATTAACGATATGTGGAGACTCAATGCTTGTAATTAAACAACTAGAAAATATTAAAGAATATCTTAATAAGGTTCCCACAACACTTTCAAGGATCCATATGTAATTGAGGCATTTCAAGGGAGTTAAATTTTTCCATATCATTTATCATTTGAATAGTGATGCAAATGCTCTAGCAAATAAAATGACTAGACTAGAACAAGGTGTGATGGAGCTCAATAATATATATACAAGTTACACCCCCTTTCATGAGTTAACAACAAATTGTAAAGGAAAGGTTGGGAGATTCGATAACCGAAATAAATACCCTAGTCGTCGAAATTCCAATTGGATTCATTATAAACATTCCTATTTAATTATTGAGTTAACCGTGCACCAATCACAAGGAAAATGGAGGCAGAGTTATCAACTAAATCATATATGGAGTACGAAAGAACTAATGAAACCTATAGGATGTCCTTGATTGAAATCAACAAGAATTATAGTTGATAGCTGTTTGGGTCAAACTAAGGGAATTTTGGGCTCTCCAGTTTAAATTTTCTTGGCAATCCAAGCAATCATTCAAGTTTCAAACATTCCTCAGTTATTGCAGAAATCCTCTGTCCATATTGCAATTTAATGGTGGATGTGTGTGAGGTTCTTTCTTCCTGTTCCATGGATCCAGTTAGCCTAGTATTTATTTATCTTTGTAGGATTCATTATCCCTCTTTAGGTTCTCCTGCACTGGTTATCCAATAGTGAGGCATGCTTTTTCTTTGCTAACAGTTTCATTGAGGAGAAAATTAGTTGTTCTAGATCAATGAATTATTTGGATTAATGATACTTTGAGCAAGCTATGGCTCAAATGAACCATATGATCAACATATTATCGAAATCAATGATTGTTTTTTTGGAGCTCATGAACAAGCGTATTGAACTAGAGGACAAGGAAAGAGCCTTGCAATTAGTGTTAGTAGATACTAAAATTAAGCTTCTTAGGTGGAGGAAACAATTTGAAATGCCAAAGTGGAAAGACTGGAAGTTGCTCTCAATCATGGTGTAAAGAACAAGCAAGAGGAGATGGACATCAACGTAGTTTGGCATAATAATAGGAGCCACATATTTGAAACTTGAGGCCAAGAATATCTAGAACATGAAGCAAATATGAGCAAATCAAACCCGCAAGTGGGGCTGCCGAGTTGTAGTTTCTCTTAATAACTTTATGATGTAATGCATGCATATTTTGTTGCTAGGTGTCTTTTGTAGGATATATGGTATATAACAATGTTGGAATGTAAGAAAAAGAAATTATAGGAGTAGGGAAAACTTTGCTTGGAAGGGATTGGACAATGAAATATTTGAAATGAAAGGTATTGACCTAGAATCTAGTTTTTCTTATTTTTAATATAATCCCTATCTATTTCATTAAGAAAAAAAAAAACTGAAAAGCATATACATTTATTTACCTTACTATTTCAAATAATTCATAAAATATATTATGTTGGAACTACCAAGAGGGGGGTGAATGAGAACATCAATAGTTCTGATTACAATTAGTATTTATTAATTTTTAGAGCATTACATAATAATGAAACTTCAACACATAGAAATAACAATGCACACAAATTTTTTAGGTGGAAACGCTTCTGGGAGAAAAACCAACAAACACTTCTCTAATATGATTTATGAGCACAATACATCGACTCCAATTGAAAGGGAAGCACCAACCCCCTAGGACTCTAGAAAAAAATTCTAGTTTTATCAGGAAACTCCAACTCCTTAAAGGATGCTCCTACACCCTGTTTTACCAGCACCCATTGGAAGGATGCTCTAATGCCCTGCAAGCTCCAACTTTCCCTTGCACCACCCTACCACCCTAAAGTGTTTTTAGGATACAACTTGAAGGTGACTTCAAACACATGCCTTGCACCACCAAACTACCCTGAAGTATAAATTAGATAAACAATTATGGGCTCTCATACCAGGGTTAATGACCCACTTAAAATATATTTAGTGAAACCCTACAATGACACCCTTACCACTGAGTGACAATGAAAACCTTACTGCTGGATTCCTTCATTTGCTGTAAAATGATAAGGACAATGTAGCAATAGACTACTAACCTTCTTCAATTATTGATGAATGCAAAATATTGTTCAATCTCAGATTGATGCAATATTTATGTGACAATAAATAATGTACTTGATGCCAAAACTAGCTTAACTGCTTATTCTATCCTCAACATAGTGAAGCTTATATTGACTTCCAATGATCACTTTTTTGAAACCCTTATTGCAAACCATACAACTGAAAAATGAATATGACGATGAAACCCTTACTACTACAATATGATAATGAGATTGTTGTCAATGAGACTATTGATTGTGAAAATTCCTTGAATGCAAATACTAGAGATTTATCTGTTAACCATTAGTGTTTATTTGTCTTCTATTATTTACTTACAAAATATAACGATAAATTGACAATTTCATTGTTCACAATAAAAAAACCATGGAAATATAAATTACAAAAATGAGAAATATATGTAGAGACAAAAATTGACACTGTTATTTTTGGACAACTGTCCCTACTCAAAGTGAAAATGAGTGCAGCAGATCATTATTTCTTCAGAAAGTTCAAGAGTACAATAATATACCTTCCAAACTGGCAATGATTTGACAATATTCAACTGGAAAAATTAACTGGAAGACACTCTTATCTCCCTTTGCAATTGATTTAGCTCTCACTCGCAAACTCACACTTCCTTTGCGACTCGCTCTAAAGTTTAGAAATGTGCATCTCTTATGCATATAATTTTTTACAACCTTGAAAATACCTCCAAGTGATATGTCTAGCCTCTCTCTACCTCTGGAATCAATTTTCTCTGCCTCCGAGACATTGATCTGAAAGATGACAACTAAAATGAGTCTCTTCCAGCAACTCGCATTAGGTAACTAATTATTTGCATTGTTGTTGTTACGGGAATAAGTACCCTAGGGCTTTGGGTTGAAACCCCAACAGAGCAAGAGCAAATTACAGTAAGAAACACTCATACAACTCAGGAAACATGCTTATATAAACAAACTACGTGATCGCGACCATACTTAGATGTCCTTCATTTGGGTAGTTCCAGTAGGGTTCAGACCCTCTGTGACTCCTAATAATCTTTGAATCTGCAAATCAACCAATCCAAACATACATAGCATCATATAGATAGAGCATTTTAATGAAATCAACTTTATATCATATAAGCAAGATGATTAATTATACATCAAAATGACATTCATACATGAATTACAACAATATCTGATGCATAAACAAAGTTAATCTCAGGAACAAGACAATGTTTCTTTTTATTGTAGAAAGCTATAACCAACACGAAGAGAATTCACTTGAGTCTTCTTCTTCCGGCTCCAAGCAGAACCATCCTCCAGATCTGTCCAGTCCCAGTCTTCAACAACCTCCTTCCATAACCAATACCATGATATCTCAAGCAAGTGGGAGAATATCAACACTCAAGGAAGCAAGGGTTTTCTGAACTTGGGGAAGTGCTTGAAGCACAGGGATACTTCAGACTCTGTTAGGGGATAATCTCAGTATAGTAATTCTATCTCTTCTCCTCCTTAAGGCCTTCCCATAGAAGTCTATTTATACTTCTCCCAATTAGTTTTTTAGTTGGGAAACAGTTGGGCCACAGCCACTAGGAGGTAATCAATAGGTAAAACCTATGAACTCTGCCCATAGTTAAGGAAATTTAATTTTTTGAAGTGTTTTAACACATATACATGGGTTGGATATAAACTAAACCGCATGTACACGCTTTTATCACAAGGAAAAGTAGTGTACAGGGAGTAAAACACTGTTTTTAAAATATTTGGACCAAGTCTGGAAGGAGGGGTTGCACTTTTTCCGGTGTACACAATATGTAGCTAGCGCACGATAGAAACCCTCTGAACCAACCAATAATGAAACTAACACAGAGGCGAGGAATCCACCAATAGTGTCAAATGGAAACCAAGGCATTGCACGAACCCCAATGTGTGATAATGAGAGCTGATGCCAAACACAAGGGAAACCACTCAGTCAAAGACCCATGATACTGATCAATGTTGAGCACAAGGTTACCTATAAATAATGAAAATAGGGTCAGGGTGCAACGCTATGCCTACCCTGAGAGCAATATGTCATCATCGATAAGGACAAGACCCGCTAATAAGAAGTCAATGGAGACCTTCTCAAACTAGCACGAGGAAAAGACTAATATAACCGATGTGATGACGAACATGACACTGATAACCAGGGATGGATGGCTAAAAAATAGGTCAAGAGACACCGCAAAGAGGTCGACTTAGGCTTACATCCCTTAAACAAAAGCACGACTTAGTGATGACTACATGGCAGCATATGATAACTTTGTATAAGTTTGTCATGCAGGAGGCACGAGCGAACTCTCCATATGATTGGAAGAGGTAACCAATCGGAGGCAAATTGACTCAATAACAAGGTTAAGGCATACCAAAGTCAAATTGAATCTTGCCCAAAATGGAGGAGAGACTTTCTCTTGATTGATTTGTTCAAGGGTGACACAACTGACTCTAGATGCCAACAATATATGGAAATGTTGTTCAGTTCCCGCTCTTTTGGGAATATATGATTTTTTTTTGAATTTTATTTAAGTTGGAAAAAGAATAAAAGAATGCTATAATATAGTGGAAAGAATGAGTGTCAGAGAAATAGATGAACTAGTTCCTGGGATGTGAACAATCCTATGCTCAATGCAGGGAGGTGAAACTGGTCAAGGGCACTCAAAGGGATCTTCCTTCCACGGGTCAAAGGGTGTGTCAAGTTGCAGAAGCTAAGTGATTACATGGTTGATCTTGTAGAATACATGGTCAAATGAGTGGCTTAAACATGAGTCCATGTGAAGTTGGTTCAAGGCTAAAAGGTGTAAATAGTCAAAATGCAATGCAACAATACAACTCAACACAAAGGAGCCTCTAGGGTATAAGGCTAGAAATAACGGTAGAAGTAAAGAGAATGTGTCTTCAATGCACAAGTCATGGCAGGACTAAAGAGGACTCCTGAGCCTACTCAGTAAAACAACATGGGCAACCAATGTCAGTGAGGTTCTAACTACGATGCCCATGTAAAGGATGGATCTACCATTGCATCATGATTTAAAAAATCGGCGAGTGAACATGGTTTTCTAACCAAGACACGATGGGGTCGACCCTATGGCTAATGTATCGCTGAACGGAGGCTAGTATGCAAGATGCAATGGAAGAAATGGTTTCCCTAACCTATATGGCAGTAAGTGAATGATACCTACCATGACGAGTCAACGGTGATGGGACTGAAATAAGATCTTGAAGAAGTGTCTAGAATATCCTGAAACAATAACCCATTCTCGACAATCAAAGCCCACAAGTCAAAATATTCATGAGACGAGAAATCAAGTTTTGAGAAAAAATCCTAAAATTTCAAAGCTATATATTGACTTTTAGACTCACAAATTTTTCATTTGCATTTGGAAAAAAGTTGTGGATCAAAAAGGAGCAAACTTGCCTCTGAAGAATTCAACCATTTAAATCGTGCCAAAGTTACCAGGTAACCCTCAAACCATACTTGCAATGATTTGTAACGATTTTTAGAAGTTTTAATTAAGATTTGACTATGCGAATTCTTGTCAAAAAATCCAACTCTGTGCACATGCAGGTTGGCTATGACCAACTCGTGTATACGATGACCCTACACGCGACTGTGTGTAAAGGGAACCCGCGTGTACGTGAGTTGAAATTCAAAATCAAATTCTAATGGTTGAAACTCATTTCCTTTCAGGATGACCATCACATGGAGAGAGATAGAGTATACCATAATTGACAATGAGGTAATGAATGACCAAACTACACTAGATGCATTAAGAGGGTGGGCTTGTTGAAGTTCTTCAAAATGCGGAACATGAAACTGAACACACGCCTGCTTGAGTTATTGATCCACTACTGGAGTATGGAGGATGATGCCTTCATGATACATCAGATACCTCTCAAGATTGAGGTGGAAGACATCTAATTTATCACAGGTCTCTCCCGAAGAGGGGAGGTTGTGCATTCAACCGACTCGACACGGAGTAGTCTTTCAGTAGAAGACTATGTACACATATACTGTCCTGGGCATCCAGAAAAGTTTGGAATTCAGATTCCAATCAAACACGTGGATAGTTTATCTCTCAGGATTCTATTGTTTACCATTGCCAGGGTAAACAGATAAACTTCACTACATCAGGCTTCAGGGGTGTCCATGAGCCTGGCAGTGGAATGCCTAACCACTGTGTTCAATTGGTGCACACCTCTTCTAACAACCATGAAGAGCCAACTGATGTCCATTTAGAAAAATCACACTAAAAACTTTAGATATGGGACCATTTTATGCTCCTTCTTCTTCGAGAAGGTACCTGGGCTACATCCCAAGGTATTTGTCTCTATCAGCAGCCCGTGAGATCCACAGATGGGTAGGTGGGCTGACTTGATGAAATGCCTTGGAGGCAGGGACATGCCGAGGACGACTTTCGATGATGATTTTTTGCCTGGTGGGACCAACAAACATCATAGTCAACGACTAACCTTATGCTGGTATGGATTTCTAAGGAGATCTAGACTTGGTGTTGCCACCAAACATAGCATGGGGAGACATAGGTAACACTTTTTTAAGTTTTTATCAATTTTTAAGATTTTTTGTTTTTGTTTTTTAAATATGAAAATGAACTTAGAAATATTTTTGATGGGACAAAATACTGACAAAATGATCATGTTCTAGATGTGGGTCGAGTGAGACCAGATGGATTCCCACGGAAGAGGTGCTGAAGAGGCAACTACTGAGACAGAGAGGGTCTTATATGCAGTCCAAAGAAACTTGGTGAGATTGACTCATTAGGCATTGATGGTAGCCATAGAGGACCTACCTGAGGAGATGCCGCACCGCGTGGTAGGAGTACCACGGGACTGGGTCCGCATACTTCAACGTGTGGCCAATGCAGTAGTTACCTTCTTAGCCGCTCATCATGAGCCGGGTCGATAGATAGACTGGACATGATTATGGGCATTTAGTCCCAATTTTGTATATTATTTTTTGAACACTTTATGTATACATGGGAAATTTTATGATATATATATATATAGTTCCATATTTTTGATGTTTGTTTTTAACTTGATGAATGACTGATATGCCAATCTAATGCTTTATAGTGATAGAATCTACTAATGAATTTTTATATTGTGGAATGTGCACATATGTAATATAAACAAATGATCGTTGCAACACCCTCACTCTAAAAAATTGGCGATATAAATAAGGATCCCGAGCTTGATAAATGTTATTTAATTGTGACACTACCAGCTGTGAGTCAAGATACACTACCAACGAATCAATTCCATAAGAAATAGCTTCGGATAGTAAATTAATAATGGCATATTATTCGGAAATGTTATTTGAAGAAGGACCAATACATACTCCCCTTAACACCATCAACTGACCAAATGGATAATAAATCACCCAAGCTACATAAGCAAGATTCCGATTGTGCTGACTAGCACCATCGGTGAATCCGAAATAGACTAAGTCATCCATCAACACCAGCCAAAGCAGATAAAAAAAGTGTTGATATCACAAAAATGCTCGAAAAAAATGTACAAAAATACAAAATATACAAAGAAGCCATTGCTTGTCCGTAACCTAAGAAAAATACTTCTTGAGGTAGAGCCCATTTCGGGACTTCGCCAACTTGTTCCCTTCAAAATTGACTAATTCATAAGTCTCTTTTTCTAAAACTCGTTTTACTATAAAGGGACCATACCACATAGACTTGAATTTGCGTGCCCCCAAGGCGTCTTTATCTTGGTCATAGACCAAGACAAGGTTGCCTTCAGAAAATACCCAAAGAGAAACAACTTTATCATACTGAGTTTTAACCCTTTTCTTATGGGTCTCGTTTATTATGGCAGCATCTCGACACTGCTCATCAAGATGTTCCAAATGAACTAGGCGCTCTTCGAGACTAGAGGTCTTTGGAAGAAGCTCAACAGCTAACTTAAGGGATGGAATTTCACATTCAATAGGAAAAATATATTCCAGCCTGTAAAATAACTAAAAAGGTGTAAAACCGGTGGCAGTCCTTACCGAGGTTAGGTATGCCCAGAGAGCCAGGTATAACATGATGTGCCAATTGGAGCGATTTTTGTCAATTGTCCTTTGCAGGATCTTGTTGAGGGACTTATTCACGGCTTCGACTTTCCCATTGGCCTGAGGATAATACAGAGACGAATGCTCCTGTCGGAAGCCCAACTTAAGAGCCAATTTTGTCATCAGTTGGTTCTGGAAATGACTGCCATGGTCAATGACAATCTCTCTCGGGATACCAAAACGTGAAATAATCTGATTGAAGAGGAACAATGTTGCTGTTTCACTATCATTTTTATAAGTAGGCATGGCCTCAGCCCACTTAGTAAAGTAGTCTACGACCACTATAATATACTTGTGATTCGCCACTGAAGGTGGATTACAAGTGGTAAAGTCAATGCCCCACTTCGTAAAAGGAACGATAGTGACAATAGGGAAAAGAGGAGATGAATGCGTGCACATATTCCGAGTATAGGCTTGACAAGTGTGGCAATGTTTGACTGCTTCAATACAATCTTTGAAAATCGAAGGCCAAAAGTAGTCGACACACAAGATTTTCTGGGCTTTTGCAAGCCCTGATAGATGACCACCACAAGCTCCACTGTGGCAATCATTGAGTATAGATACTAGCAAGGTGCCATAATTTTCGATGTTCATCCTTGGAGGAAGCATGCGGGAACTTCGAAGATTGGAGATATATGATGATATCTCCATACCGGGGATCTTGTTAAGAGATGAGGAATAGATGTTTGTCTACGAAACTTTCCTCATAAACAATGTCTTCTTCACAAGGCAACTCATAAATTAATTCCACAAAAACCAATGACTTCTTAGACTTGGTTGACAAGAACTCTAGATTGAATTATTGTAAAATAATAATCCATCGATTGTATTTTTCCCCAATCACTTGCCTATTGAGGACCACTGAAAAGTATTGATAGCCACTAGGACAAATGTTTTGCATCACAGAATATAATGACGAAGCTGCTAGACAACATGGACAGCTGCCAAGGCCAATTTCTCAACATGAGAATAGCGTAGTTCAAGACCTGCCAACCCTTGACTCAATTAGTATATCACATGCTCCATGAGAGCATCATCCTCTTGAACCAGAACCATACCTATTGTTGATTCTATCGCTGCAAGATACAAAAGGAAATCTCTGCCATAATATGGTGGACTCAACAGTGGGGCAGAGATTAATGCCTGCTTCAAGGCATTGAAAGAATGTTGTGCAAAGTCATCCCATAAAAATAGAACTCCTTTCTTCAGCAAACACATAAATCCTTTAGTTATCTCAACGTAGTTTGCTATAAACCGTCTCAAGAAATTTGCTTTTCCTTGGAGACTTTGAAGTTTTCGGATGGAAGACGGAGGAGGCAACTGAATTATTGCCTCAACCTTGAAGGGATCAACTTGAATCCCCTCAGTTGATACGATGCATCCTAACAACTGACCAGATGTGACTGCGAAAATTCACTTTTACGAATTCAACTGGATTTTATAAAATTGACATCTCTCAAAAACTAACTGAAGGTGGCTGGGATGATCAATTCTCTTTCGAGAACGAGCAGCTAAATCATCCAAGTATGCTTCAATGACATGCTTGATGTCATGGAAAGCGTAAGACATGGCCCGCTAAAATGTAGCACCAAAGCTTCAACTTTAATAGCTGTTGCTTTCCTACTTCAGCTTTAATAGCTGTTGATTTCCTAGGATTGACTGGCCAAAGCTTCTGACAAATCAGCTTGGCATTCTCATACCTCTTGATCTCATGTTGGACTATAGATGGATCAATACTAGGAATTTCCTCATAAGAGCAAGCAAACACATCTATAAACTCTTTAAAGAGGTCGATGTAAATTTGAATCTCTTCAGGGTAACAATTGGCTCCGATGAAGACATTTTCTATAACGGCAGGATTCCTAGAGATGTTTATAGGTACAGTTTTTGAGATAATCGACATATTACCTTCAACAAATAAATGTGTTGGAGCGAAAGGGTTTGACACTGTACAAACATCACTATTAAGTAGATTGGAGAACCTGGATTCAACTTCCTGCAATGGTGGATGAAAATATGATCAATGATTTAAATCTTCCCAAGGTCGGTCTATACTCGTCATCGCTTCTAAAATTGCTTCGTCAGATGGTAAAACTATATCTAAGAAATCCAAAGCAGAAGTAGAGTCAAGGGTCCAAGCTGGAGCCACATCACCATCTAAATCCTCTTCTGAAAAAGGAGTGGGATGGTTATCTGCAGAGTTGACGATAGATTGATAACTAAGCTCTGTTGCAGACATGGGGAATGCCATTCCACCAACCTGGACTCCATCTAATGTGGTCGTAGATGAAGGCAAGGTCCAAGGATCCAAAAAATAATGAGTTCAAAAGAACTCTTTCCGTGAAAGCCCCTTGGAGGATGAAATTGCATTGATTCTAGTTGTAGGAGGGGGAAGATCAAATATACCCATCAAGGAAGAGTACATCCCTACTCCTAAATTCCCTATAGGTTGACAAGGATTATCCACCAATGGAACGGTAGAATCTGAAGTTGCACGAGAATCACGAGGAGAATAATCTAATTGATCAATTTTAACAATTCTCCCCTCATTAGGAAAACAAAGGATGTGAAACAAAGATGAAACTATGGTGTTCATCTCATAAATCCAATTTCTTCCCAAGAGGAGGTTGTAATCCAAGTTGGCATCAACGATTTCTACCTCAATATTAACAACCTTTCCTCCAACGCATATAGGAAAAGTCGGGATACTTCTGTGTGGCCTATGAGAATGACCATCAAATGTTGTTAAGAGAGTCAGTGAAGGAACAGCTGAAGGTGATCTAATGGCCTTCCAACATGACATGGACATTACACATGTGGAAGCTCCCTCATCTATAACTATCTGAAAAATATTGGTTTTCCGGTAAGTAGACTTTATCCAGAAAGCTATATGATGAGGAAGTCTCTTTTTGACATTGAGAATATCAAAAGTGAGTGCTAAAGAATTTTTTGGATCTACTGCCCCGATTGCCGAAAGAAAAGCACTTCTTTGAGAAGGACATTGTTGGATGACCTGCAATGCAGACACAACATATGGACTTTGAGCTAGATCTTCTACCATCGAGTAGTTCTGGGCTTCCCTAGCATTAGGGTTAATCATTGAGCACTTAGCGGAACCTTTCGGTATCTGAGGTATAGACTCAACAGAGAGTCGCTCAATATGAAGCGGGTTTGAGGTTTCGGGAAAATTTTTGCCTTATATGTTTTTGTTTCACTGTAATCGCGTGCGCATGTGGCAACGTTGACATGCGAGTTCATCATATACACATTTGAGGAATTTTCCCCTTCCTAGTTGCCCCTTGTGGAGGTACCAACATTCGAGTTAGCACCAACAAGTAATTGCTACCCATGGGGAAAAGGGTTAGTCAGGATAGCTTGGGAGCTAGAGGACCCTTGCTGCACTAACAAGCGCTGAGCATCCTAAATCTCCTAAATCTTGTTGTAGAGGTGAGTCAAATGATCTCCATTGCATAACTAGCGTGGAAATTTAACTTTCTTCTTAGACTCTTTTCTACCCTCACCGGCACCATTGCCGAGCTTGTTCGCATTACCCTTCTCTTCCTGATTCTTCTTCTTACCTCGTCCCTTCTTCTTCCCATCGGATTGTTGATTTCCTTTGGGGTTAGAAGCTTGGATGATGTTAATGGAGGTAGTTTGGGAGGGCGAAGGTGTAGACAGTGTTGCATGGTTAGAAGAAGCAATTTGTAAAGACAACTGCTGCAATTGGTTCAAAAGGTTTGCCGCATTTGTGTCAATTGATCCAACCATATCATCGACGTGAGAGCCAAGCTTCGGTTTGGCCAAATCAACCTTGGATCTAGGAGCGTCAGGTAAGATTTTTTGAAGAGTCCCAGACTGAGAATATATCAATTCTAATTGCTAGGCTCAAAAAATAGCCTGCTCTTCTGAATAAACACCATACTCTTGTATCTTAGCTAACCATTTCCCTCTTTTACCTTTCACGTCACTCTAGACTAAGACATCCTTTACTGCAACATTTGGCACATAAGAAATGGTCTGTGACTACAACACATAAGTCCTAAAGGCTTTTAGGGATTTTAGCAAGGCATATACCTGTTTTTCAAGAATATTGTACTTGAGTGCAACATCTGTGAGGATCTTGTTAAGAAAGCAACTGGCTGCTCTTTTCCTTCATCATTTTTCTGTAACAAAACAACATCTATTGAATTAAGTGATGCAAATGAAAAAATTTGAAATGGATTTTGATAATCAAGGCTAATTAAAATACGAGCTGCTTGTAATGCTTCTTTGATCCCAGAGAATGGCTCTCTCGCTTCCTTGGTCCAATGTACTTCATTTTCCTTCTTCAACATATTGGTAATCTCTTTTACAATTTCAGCATAATTGGACACAAACCTCCTTAAAAAATTTATTTTTCCCAGAAATTTTTGAATGTCTTTCTTACTCCTGGGCAGGGGTATTTTTTGCACAGCTTGCACCCTTGCTGGATCTATCTTGAATCCATCTCTAGAAAAAATATGACCCAACAATTTTCCTTCTTCTAGAGAAAAAATAGATTTCTTAGGATTCAAAGAAAGCCCGAATTTTCTACATTTCTCAAAAGTCTTTCTAAGATGATCCAGATGCTCCTCATCTGATTTAGAAAAAATAGTGATATCATCAAAGTATATCACTACAAACTTATCACCCACAAATGAAATGTCCATATCCCTCTGAAATGTTGCACTTGAATTCATCAACCCAAAAGGAATTTGAGCATACATAAAGGTTCCCCAAGGAGTTGTGAAGGCAGTCCTTTTCTGATCCTCTTTATCCACAACCACTTGGTTATACCCAAAGAACCCATCTAGCATTGACATTATGAATGATCCAATTACCTTCTACAACACATGATCCATTTTAGGTAATGGATAGTTATGTTTTAAGGAAGCCCTATTCAGATTTATAAAATCCACACATAACCTTATTTCTACATTTTTCTTCCTTACAAGTACTAAATTGGCCACCAATTCAGAGTATCGGAGTGGAACTATTATCTTGGCATCAAGAAGCTTTTTGACTTCTTTCTCAATCAATGGTAAAAGCAAAGGATTGATCTGCCTGAGTTTCTGCTTAAATGGTTTAATCCCTTCTTTCAAGGGAATCTTGTGCTGAATAATGCTCATATCATATGTCTTGAGATCCTCATAGGACCAAGCAAAAACATCAGTGTACTTCCTGAAAAGCTTAATATATGTCTCCTTATAATTAAGTGGAACTCCTTTAAACAATTTGACTAACTTGGTCTCCTTTTGGGTTCCAATATTGTGATCTTGAATATGCTCATCCTGTGAAACATTCTCTGAACTAATAACTACATCATTAAAGTTAAAACGTATTTCAAGAGGGACAAGTCCTCTTGGAAAAATGTTATCTTTCAATTGAATAATTTTTTGATTAATTATGGAATTTTTAAAACGACTTACTTCTGCACCTTCTATTGTTTCATCTCCATCTTGATCAATTTTAGTGCCCTAAAAATCTTCAATCATAGTTAAGAATTCCTTAATCTGCTAATCATTGTCAAAAACTTGCCAGTGTTTTATGTTATCCAGAATAGAAGGCCTATGCCTCATTTCAACCTCATCTTATTTTTGGATTTATAGGAGGCCTAAAGGTACTGGCAGCCACAACCAAGGAGTCTACTAATCTGTTCCCATCTCCTCGAATGAACTGTATGTTGAAAGCCTCAAAGAAATTCTCAACTAAATCCCACACTTCATTTCTATATGATGTGAGCCTAGGGTGTTTTGTTTGACAATGGTTCTTAATTTTCTTTATAATCAGCTTTGAATCTCCAAAAATGGAAATTGACTGGACTCCCATTTGTTTTGTTGTGTGAAGAGCAATGATCAAGGATTCATACTCTGTCACATTATTAGTTTCTTCAAACTCCAATTTAAAAGAAAATGGGATCATATTACCTCTAGGTGTAATTAAAAGGAAACCAACACCTATTCCTTCTTTAGAATAGGCTCCATCAAAGAAACACTTCCACACCCTTTCTGTTTGCAGCTCTATAATTACACAGGCTGAAGTAAGCTGCCTGTGATTATCTTCAGCCAACTCTACATTGTCATGCAGCATGAAACAAGAAAAATCATATTTTTCTTGGCTGTACACAGCTGAATTACTTGCTCTGTTCTTTGTGATGGTTTTAACAAATCTTGTTTCTCTATACAACCTTCTCCCTTCTCCACCAAAAATTGGTATGATAGCATAAGTAAAATCCAATTTCAGAACTCCCCCTAATTTAGCCCCCCATGACCTAGATAGCAACATTCCAAACCTAGCAGGGACGTCTGCTACCACTACATCCATTACCAAGCTTCTAGCTAGGATCTAGGATAATTACACCACCATATCTTTGATGACCCCAAGACACTTGACTTTATCTGAATCAAAAGAATACAGGTCTCTGTAAGGTTTAGTAACTTGTAGGTTTAATAGCTTCATTACTGATAGTGGCATAAGGTTGTGTGAAGCTCCTAAATCAAACATACAATTATGCAAGAGGAAACCATGAATCAATAAAGAAATGTAGATAGGAGGTGTTGAAGAATCTACCTCCTCCACATGTGGACCAAAAACCACTACTGGTTTATCTTCTTGTAGATTCACAGTGTCATTTATATTCACATTCTGAGACAGGTTGATAAACTCGAATATCTCTCTTTGATAAACTAGTGTTTTGACCAACTCTGTGAGGGGCACTTGAATTCAGATTTTTTCTAACTCTTTAGTGAGACTAAATACATGGACCTGTTTGGTATTCTATTTA
Source organism: Pinus taeda (assembly GCA_000404065.3). NCBI lineage: Eukaryota > Viridiplantae > Streptophyta > Pinopsida > Pinales > Pinaceae > Pinus > Pinus taeda. The sequence goes on from APFE031651192.1 coordinate 19,720, forward strand.
GTTTCATATTCACTTTTCTTCATCACTGAAATCTCTTGTGGAATGGAAGCGATTTTTTCTAAAGGAATTTTATCAATTTTATCTTGAGAAGACTCACCTTGAAGTATCTGAGTTTTTCTATTTGTATTCTGTTGTTGCTTTACTTTATTTAATTATTTTTCAGGTTGTGGTTCTTGTGGAGTTGCCTTTTGTAGGGGAGCAGGAACTTGCTGCTCACCTTCATTTTCTTGAATTCTAGATCTTTTCCTTGATCTCAAGTCACATTTCTTATGTAATTATGCCTGCATAAAATTAGTAAATTGCTTCCGATATTGATCAATTTCATTCTCATCATAAATGGCATTTGTTTTAGTATATTATTCTCCCTCAACACCTAGTTCATCTTCATCTCCTGCATACAATGTGGAAATATGATCATCATGATCCTTGGAATGCTCTGGTACTTCATTAGGATCTGCCTCTAAGTAAAGTGGTGCTTGAACCTGATCTTGGTCTTTTCTCTGCTTTTACAAAATTTGCAGAGGTTGTCTTCTATATTGGGGATTAAAGTTTCTTTTTTTTGTACTTGCCTTTAAGATTTCTTACTTTCCAATTCCAATTTAACCAATTTACAGGACAAATTTTTAATCACATTATTCATATCTTCTAATGTTTGACTTTGAGAGGATTCCAATTTAGCCTTTCCCTTATCTTGGGTAGGTTGTGCCTCTGGTGCTTTACCTATAGCCACCAAATTTGCTTCTATTTCTAAAGCATTAGTTTGGATCTGATCAAGGGTTATGGATCTCCTCTCCCTTAATGTGGACCCAAAATTTGATTCAAATGCCCTTGCAAAAGTTATTTTTGCACCAGTAGGAGGGGGTTTGATCTCCACTGGAAGACTTTTGTAAATTTTATTGAACCTTCTAATGAACTCAACAACACTTTCATCAGATTTCTTTTTAATAGCATTGAAATCTATAAGTGAATACCCATGATCTCGTTTGTCTCCCGATCTCTGGGTGAACTGGCGTTCCATCTCTTCACATGTAGGAATAGAGTTATTAGGAAGCCCTTTAAACCACTTTCTTTCTTCACTATCCAAGGATTGCACAAAAAGTCTTAAAACAACATCCAGGTGTTCAACATTGAGATTTTCTGCAAAATTACAAAACACTATTGTATGTTTCTCTATTGTTTGTTCATCCTACCCTGAAAAATGAGGAAGAATTGTTAAGTATTCTTGAGGCATTGGATTCAACTATTGTGGCAACTGAATAGGTGCATACCTATTCAACAAGAATGCAGGTGTTGTCATGTTTGCACCTGAACTTACTAAACCTTGAGTACCAGTAGATGAAGAGCATGTTTTAGGAGTAAATGGAGTATGAAAAAGTAACAATGTAGTTATGGGTTTAGGTTGAACAACTATAGCAGATATATTTTTAGATACTGAGAAAGAAGCAGACTTTAAAGACTGTTCTTGACAGTTGGGTTCTTGAAATGAAGTGGGTGTAAAAGGTAGCTGTCAATAAAAGGTAAATGTTTGGATGAAAGATGTGTTGAACTGCTATCAGGTGTAGACAGTGTAGGACTTGGTGTAAATGGAGTTTTTTGCTTTCCAAACCTTTTGGAAACTAGTCTCTCGAGGTCTGAAAGGGCTTGAGCTTTCTTTTGTGAGGTATCTGACCTCGTATGAGGCCTTTCTAAAGCCATAGTTAGTGTTTTCTATTTAATACAACCAAATATTTCCTCCTCACTGAACAACTAGAGGAAAATATTAAAAACCCAGGGAAAAATGTTCTTGATTTCGTTCCCCGGCAATAGCACCAATTAATATTGTCCCTTAGAAACCAATCTCCTGGTTGTGTAGAAATTGTGCTTAAAACATTAATTTTTATTATGCATGTCACTTATTTGTATAATGTATCCTCATGTGAAGGTCATGAAGGATCTGAATTTTAACGCTTAATATTTAGTTGATATGAAACTCTCAGAATGCCATGTGATGCTGAATATAAATGTTGTGTGAAGAATGCCTTGAGAAATTAAAGATAATATGCTGTGTTTGACATGAACTATTATCTGTAACTTAGAAGAAATATAGAGGTAGGAACTTTAAATATAGGAGCGCTCTTTTAAGGAATTTTAACTTCATTCACATAAGTAAACAAAGACCTATAGCTTCATTACCATATTTAAAGAAAGGAAGAAACGTGATGACACATAACAAAGAAATTACAAAATCATACCCAACAATGTGTGGAAAACTTTTGATTCTTTCATTAATCATCAATTTATCAAGAATACAACAACATAGTCTCCAGGTTCTTCAAAATTCAGATTTTTTTTCTATTATTTTGCCTCTTTTTATACATCATGGGACAGTTGGTAACTACCAAAACATTCAAACTACTTAACTACCTTCTAACTGTCTAAAGTAAAAGTCATTATAGAATATTACATTAGAGGGTAAAAGACACCTCATTCTTCTCAGGAAAATAAGATAACAAGAAGTAACAAAAATTAGAGTATGATTGGGGATTGCTGCTCGCTGTTTGAATCTATGGCTTGAGTAAGTGGTCTTGCTGATGCATCTTTGGTCTTCTCTATCATCCATTCCTTGCACTTTCTCCAAAATGACACATTTGACTTTGGTGCTTACTATAACTTGTCAAGTGCTATTCTGCAAGCTATAATCCTACCATAAGTAGGCTTGTCTGTAAACAGAGTCTTCACCATCTAGAGAATCTTAAAGTATTTGTTCAGTTAGTTCACAATGGTGGCTCCTTTCAATACTGTTGTCTCTTCATGAGTGTTATCAACTTTTCTTTTTGCCTCAACCAACAAAGTCTCATATGTTTTCCATGGAAACAAGTTT
>APFE031651202.1:5999-48869 GCA_000404065.3 Pinus taeda
AACTCAAAGGAAGCTAATCTACTTGCAGAAAGAAACTGAAAAGCTGAAAGGAAATGCAAACCCTAGCAAACCTTAATTTTACCAGCTAGCCCTATTGATGCGAAAAAGAGGATGAAAGCTACTGAAAGAGATGCCAGTGACTTCTAGGAAGGTAAAATGCATGTGTCTAAGTTATCACTATCTGAAGAAAACATCTTTTTGTATTTTTGAATAAGTTGTCAGAATTATCGTGCATGTGCTTTAACTGTTTTTGACTATGCAGAGGTGGATCGGTGAGAGAAAATGCTTGTAGGAGGTTGGGAAGGTTCAGAGAGGGCCTAAGGGGTCCCTAGCACCCTTCCAGAGAGTTTCACAGAGTTTCACTTTCAAGAAACTGCTTTTGTGAGCTTCTACAGGAAGTCTGCAGGGGTTCTACAGGATGTTCTGGAATTTCTACAGGATGTCTATAATTTTCTACAAGATGTTCAAAAGTTAGATTTTGGAGAATTGATGGAGGGAAAAGGGTGAAGAAGTGGGTATGGAGGTGAGATAAGGGTGTAAGGAGGTTTAGGGCTTGGTGGATGGAGTTAAGGAGTGGTGAGGATGGTCGGATTTGTTCAAGGAGGGATAGAGCAAGATTGCACAAAAATATGAGAATTAGGGTGAAGTGAGCGAATGTGGCAAATGTAAGGCAAGGATTCTAAGTAGAGGATGGATCTGGTGGGATTGATGGAGAATGGACAGATAGAGGAGTATAACAAGTGATCTGCAAGTTTCTTTTCAAACGACACAATCAAGGACTTGGAAAATCAAAGACCTATCTATGTTAGCCTATTCTAACCTAGATAACAGTAAAGAAATGGAACATAAGTTTATTTGCAATGAAATTAGATGAAATAACTATGCAAATAAGCAATCATAAACCTACGCATTCCATCAAAACTGATATCAAGTTCAACAACTAAGAATTCAACACTAATACTTGCATGTTGAAGCAAAGACAATGTTTTTGGTGGCAACAAGGTCACCTTGGTCCCAGCTCATAATTCCACTGAGGGGGAGGTGAGATCCAAGGTGCTTGTAGCCTTTTTCTGAAGCTCTTCCCTATGATTAACCTATCAAGTAAATCTGAACATGAAAAGCTATTTTAATCATCAAAAATGACCTAAGCAACAAAGCAATATTTTATTCTAAATAATAGTTTTTATTCTAAGAATGCAGCAAAGAAACATGAAAGTAAACAAAGGAGGTACTGGGCACTTGAGATGGACCCAACCCCAAGAGCTACAACCTCCTAAGAGAGATTAGAGCTGGTGCAAAGCTGGATTCATTTTTATTGATCAAAAGAATAGTTACATTCCAAAAATTGTCCACAAGGAAAACTTGAAAATGTGCTAAAATGCAGAGCTAAACTATTGCCTAAAAAACGACTAAAAACCGAACTACAAACTAGCTAACTTCTGCCTACAAAGTGACTAACTGAAATGAGGCCCTAAGCCCTCTTATTTATACAAATTGAGGACCCCAACAGTCCTCCTAAACTTTAGGGACTCGGCTGCCCAAAACTTGCATTTAACAGCAGTCCTACTTGACTTGCTTGGTTTCCCTTGTGATAATCGATTTGGTGGCCTCTGAACTGTGAGCTGATGGTGGAGAATTCAAGGTAAGGGCCCATAAATGAAGGGGACACCTTCCTAAAAATCCTCTCCACGAATTTGGCTGCCAAGTGCTCATTTAAACTTTTGTTTTTGTCTCCAAATTGACCAAAAAGACTGCATAAAGCACACATTAGACTTGTTGGCATAATGACTAACCCAATTCACTCTATTAGCATAAATATAATCAAAAACATGTAATAAACTAATGAGAATGGTGGATTAAGTTGAATTAGGAGGCTGAATGAGCCCATATAATTATCCATTTTTTGGGCTCATCAAGGGTCTAACGGTTAAGGCTTACGGTGACCATAACTGTTTGTGGTAATGGTTTGTGTGTTCACATGGGAGGGACACCGACGGTTATGCTGGCAGTCTCCCCCCAACCTTGCAGTCAAAAAACATTAAATGTACCCTGTAACCATTACATGGTAAGAACCATTGTGCGGGCACAACGGTAGGCCTAAGCATTGTGAGACGGGAGGTCGCGAGATCGAACCTGGCTTGCGACCTACCTTGCCAACCATTATTTTAACTTGGATTTCGGAGGACACATGGTGACCATAAACTATTGACACCGACTGTTCCATTGCAAATCACAATCGACGAAGAACCGATAGTCATATGGTTTGTGAACACGATGGGGCGATGTGCGATTTTGATATGATGGACTTGACGAAACTATTAACTGCAGCCCATAATCTTATCGCATCTAGGATCCATCACAAATCGCAATTGACGAAGTCAGGGGGTGACAAATATATGAGACTTTCCACTTCTGTGATGTGCGATTACGATTATTGCATCGCGACCAGATTACACTCGGGGCCGATTTCCTTAACCATGGACCAATGAACTTTTGATATTTGTCACCTTCCGATTCGCCACCTGTAAGGAATATTCTAAGTATATTCCATGGAATATTCCAAGGAATATTATTTTTGCTGATTGGACTGTACGGATGCCCAGTCAACATCCTTGTCAGTTCCTGCACCAAATTTGCCTGTTTGGGCAAACAAACAGATCGCGTTTCTCAAAGCATACAATGTCTGCTTTGCATGAAACGAATTGCACCGAATACAAGATGATGAGCACTACACGGTCATTTAGGTTCCACACCTTTCTGAATTTTTTTATTTTTTTTTTCAGCATAATTTTGAGCACTTGATCACTCGCCTTGCCCAACCAACAACCAAAATCGCAACATAGTTCATCGATTGAGAAAGCACCATCATATATTCATGACACATAGCACTCACTAAGTACACACAGTTCAAGAATGCATCCATTAAGTTTGTCTTAGGGTTGGGTCCTTCATTTGAAGGGACAAGCCAGGGAGGAGCATCATAGGAAAAAGCATCGCAATAATAGGAAGCACCAACAACACCAACAAATGATTGATGTAGGGATGAGTCAATGGACTATGGTTGGGGTCTGTTAGGTCCTTTTTTTAAGGAATTAAGTTTTGTCATGTTTTCATGTTGACCACATTTTGACCAAAGATGACCATTAGAAAGTCATTGAGAAGACAACCAAAGAAGGAGAAGGAACCTACCAAAGGCTTGTAGTTGTGGAGGATCAACTAGAAAAATCAGGGCACATGTAGCCACAATAGAGCCCAAAATGTTCGCTAATAGCCGAGGACGTAGTTACAACCAAGTAACAGGGGCAACCAGAAAGAGAAGGATGGAGCATCCAAGGAGGAAAGCAGTAGTTTAGGTGAGAGCAATGTTTAAAAGGTCGAATTAAAAGCCAGAGAGAGGGAGAGAAAATGGTACCTAAATGTTGTCGCAAAGCATATTGAGTCCACATGATTCTATAATCTCCAGGTTATATGTTAGCTTATATTTCTAGATTTTGTTCTGTTGAAAAGGCTTCTGAGCCAAATGTACTGATGTAATAATGTCCAATATTAATGAAAGAGGAAGCTGTAGGGATGCTTGAGAGCCTTCTCGTACTGAGTTTATAGGCCCCCTTTTAAAATTTTTGTTATGAATGAATATGTGTGTTATGTGTCCTTGGAATACTTAAGCTATTTTCTTCGGTACCGATTGCATGTCTAATGTTTTGGTTCTAATTTTAATAAGTGCTGGGTGCTTCATATGATTTCCTCCGATGCCTGATTCCAGTCCCTTAACCAAGTAAGATTGTGGTGCACTTCAGGTGAGATGCCTTATTCTCTTGAGTAAGGTGAAAATGTTGGCGCTACACTAGACTACGATACAACCTTTGTTGGCCCCCATGCCTGAACCCATGGTCTCAACCTATTCATCATTCTCCGAAAGCAACCAAAACCCATTGAATCTATAGGATAGGGCCTAGTTTGTATATTTTTTCATGATCACATGCCTTATTCTACAATAAAAAAATATGTAATAACATGTTTATTCTGTTCTTTAACTATTCAAACTCCTATTTGAGGAGCCTTGGGAGCTAACAAATTAGTCTAAATTGTGTCTTTAAAAGAGTGGGGAGATAAGGAAGAAGGTTAATACATAATTCTAGAATATATGATCTTTATAGGAGGTGAAATAGGGAAGAAGTTGCACCCATGCTTGGAACCACTTTGTTAAGACATGACCAAAAAAAATACAATGAAATTCTTTTTAAGATTACGATTGTCCAATATGTATTTGTCATTTTGATACTCACAAAAGAAAACAAGTCTTACATAAACAACCAATGCCTCCCCATTATCTCAAAAATTTCCCATGTCTCGTTATCTCTAACTTTTTTCTATAAAATTAAATATTGAATCCAAGTTCTCTACAACCAAAGTGATAGTGGTAACACAAATGATTTTTAAAAAAATTACATCTTGACAAATTAATTTAAATCAGTCTGATTTGTTAAAATTTTGTTAAACCGTTTGGAACATCTTACCAAATCATGTAAACCTTTTCTTAAGTAATAAACAACCCTCTAAAGTAATCACTTGAGTAGTAGAAAAATGCCGCTTGATTTGTGTCTCCTAGTCTTCACCCTGAACATAAACTAAGTTAAGAGAGGTACATCATCTCCATAGAAACTATGATTATGACATTCATAACCTTTTAGATTAAAAAAAAGACCATAATATATGCTTTAAGATCATTTTTTAATAGGAGAAATTTTCCAAAAATTAATTGAATTTAGCCTTCCAACATTATTTCTATGCATTTCTATTATTCCGAGATATACGTGAAAGAGAATAAATATAAGTAAACATAATTTTAAATTATTTTTTATATTCTCTTTAAAGTAAACATAATTTTAAATTAATTTTTATATTCTCTTTAAAGTAAACATAATTTTAAAATTAATTTTTAATATTCCCTTTGACCACAGTTACAAATTACTATTTTAGCAAGATAATTACTTAAACTACCCTTATTTTTGATAAATTTAATAATTTAAATTTAAACCAAAAAATAAAAATATTCATCTATTATTAAATTTAATAAAGGAACCTATATTTGAAATAAATAAATACCTCCTTTAAAATCCCATTAAAAAATAAATTAAACATAACTTTATGTTTTTACAACTTTTAATATAACTTATTCGAAATGAGAAGAGTGAAACTTACTCTTGCATCCTTACATACAATGAAATTCTCAACAACCTATATTGCATATTATGCCTTAAAATAGCTTAGCAAGTACATGGAAAGAACTTTAAAGTACAATAACTGATCTGATATTATATGCATAGTACTAATGATCATACAGACTATATATAATGATCAATGGGCTGGTGTTAATCACTATTGAGCATATAGATTATTTATCCTCAAAACCAATGGCATATGTCACATTTGTTTGACATGGTACCTTCCTGTCTCTATGACATTAACATTCCCATGATATCAATTAATCATTCTAACTGGCACCTCCTTTTAGCTATGGACAATGACTTTCATTCCATTGTTATCTTTTGAATATTTGAGTGTTATCTTTTAATACAATCTTTTCCCTTTTTGCGCATATATAATTTTAATTTTGATTACTTTTAAATTGTTATATTGTTTTTAATAAATTTAAATTAGTTTTATTTTTATATTATATATATATATATATATTTTTAGTATTTCATATTTTTAATATAATTTTAACTTACATAATTATTTTATTTTCATATATATATATATATATATCATTGAGAGATACATTAAAATCAGTATGAAAGAGGGGTGGTTTCATAAGATTACATTTAAATATACTAAAATAATATTTATATTAATAAATTAAATCATGTATATTAACTTAAATATTTTAAACCCAGATGCGGGTGAATTGAATGCAAATTAATGGAGCTTATTAAGTTTGCAGGGGCATGGTCCTGCCAAATACGGTACTGCGCAGTTTTCCAGGTTCCCAATTGGCTTTCGTCGGCTTACACCTGGCTGGATTCGACTCACTTAAGGCGAGACCAATCCCACCTGAAATTGGCATTAAAGACTCACTCTGTTCGAAGCAAGGTAAATGCTGGATCAATCATGGCCCTTTCGGCTCTCCATCTCTGTATTTATTCCTCATCCTCTCGCCTCTGCTTGTCCTCTGTCGCTCTTCTCTGCAGCAAGACGGTTCATGCTTCCAATGAGTTGCTCTTGGTGGCTCTTGCTGCTATGACTGTGCCCCCCTTTCTCCAGTCTCAAGCCAGTTTATCGTTTACCTTTGGAATCCTCTTGGTCTTGTCTCATCCCCCCTCCAAAACTTTCTGTGATTCTACGTCCTCCCTCTGCGAACTCATCATGGTTTGACATAAAATGCGTCGTTGTTACGGTGGAAGCTGAGGAGGGTGGGGGCACTCTCAGAGGGCTCAATCTTTCGATCAAAATCCAGCTGCTTCTTCTCTGTCCTTATCTCAGTCAAATACGCCTCCTCTCAGCCCTTCCTGCAGGCCCTTCTCGCACAACGCGTTTCAGTCCACCCACTTCACCAAAGCAACCTTAACAGGCCCATTAACTCAGCCAATGTCATGGTAATTTTTGCTGAAGAAGAGCCTTTGCCTCTGGTTACAGACTGCCCTCCAGCTGAGCTCTCTCAGGGTAGTCATGGAAAAGGGGACAGCCAAGATGATATGTAGAATTTGGCAGCTGAAGGTAAGTTGAACGAGCGTGGCAAGCAGCATGGCAAGGTGGGTGGCCCTGACGATTCTCAGCCGCCATGTGACAGCTCGCATGGCACTTATGTCTCGTTGGCCACGACTGGCTGTTCCAGTGACACTCGTCCCTCGTCGACTCCTCCTGGCGGCAGTGGTGTTGGTGACGTTGCTAGAGATGAAGGGATATGGTATGGCAATGCTTGCCCGATGGTTGAAGAGCCTCCGAACCTGGGCATGGAAATGTAACGCCACCTGGCATTTTTGTCTCTCCCCAGTTTTCTCTTATGGTTCCTTTTGGTTATGCTCAGGCGACTTTTGGGATGGCAGTTTAGATTTCCTCTCGGCAGACTGGAATATGGTCCTTTTTTTCTAGCGAAGTGGTAGCTTGTAGCTCTTATGTGGATTTAGTCAGTTCTCCGTTTTTATGCTCCTCATCTTGACAGCTTCAGATTTCTATGATCTAATCATGGTTTTTGCTTCCAATGTATGACTTCTTGCTTCTGTTTCTAGTCCTCCCATTCTTGGGATGGTTTGATGTGTTCTCTGCTCTCAGATGCCTATGCCTGAAGCTACAACTTGTAATATTATTTTGATTTTCCTTTAATAGAAATAGCCTTTACTGAGAAAAAAAAACTTAAATATTTTAAGTGTAAAGAAATAACAAATTTCTTGAGGTTTAAACTTTTTTCACAATATAAAATTTGAAGAAAGTTATACATCAATAGATTTGATCTCTCTTCGAAATTGATAAATATAGGGTTCTCTCCATCTCTCTCACCATGTGTCAACTACATGGTATATGGAAGGAATTACACATCTCTTTCATTTTGAATAACATTAATAAAATGTTTTAACCATAAGAAATACTTTATTTATGAGTGACATTATCCACATTAAAATATTCTTTTGTTATTAATATATTTTTAAATATGCATTCCAAGTAGAAACATATATCATAATCATAAGATATATATATATATATATATATATATATATCGCTAGACTATTGAAATATATATATTTTTAATTCATATTATTTTTCTTGTTATTAATATTTTTAAATGTAGCATATCAATTCCATATTAAAATTTGAATAAATTACAACTCCATAATGGAAAGCAAAAATTGATATACAATTATGTTACTTAATATGGATATTGAAATAAGCCAACACTAATATATCACACATGTCAATTTATCATACAATAAATTACACATCCCCTTGGACTATAATATCCATATTTTTAAATGTCATGTGTCACCTGTGAAGGTATTGGACATCTCCATTGTACTAAAAAGAACTCTAGATTTTTGGGTTTTTTTTTTTTTTTTATTTTATTTTTATTTTTTATTTTTTTCTATATAACTTATGTAAAAGCAACATGGAACCATCTTAAACTCGGGATCTACCAGGAGATGAGACTAATCAAATCTCTCAACATGCAACATTCTTTTAGAGTGCAAAGTTGAGGAAATATTCACACTTCGAGAGATTTGATTCCTCTCATGGTTTGGTACATCCTTAGTTAGGATGGATCTATACTTACTGTTCTTAATTATATATATTTATATTATATAAATTTCACATCCATATATATATAAATGTTCTCATTTTAATTTTATTAAACTTTGATTTAATCTCTATGGAATATCCGCAAAAGTAATTATAACCTTTTTGCTTTTAGATTTAATTTAAATAAATTTAAAAAATTAAATTAAAATAAAATATCTATAAAATATTTTGATTGTGAAATGAATTATGATTTTTGGGCATGTAACATTGATAAGTTATGGCATCCTAACAAGCCTATTTACAAATTAATAATCTTCATGGTAAAGTGAGGGTGAATATCGATAGTTAAGAATTTTGTTATATTTTAAGATTATTGTAAGTATTAAGTTTTTACGTGCTTATTAATTAAATTTAAATCTAGTTTCATAATCACAATTTTTAATTTATATGGTCAAATCAATTTTAATTTATAGCTATTGTTTATATGTTATATATATTTCACATTTCTATATCTATAGAAATATTTTTATTTTCAATTATATATTTATTAATCAAAATTTTCAAGTTATTATATGCTTGTTATTATTTAAATTTATTTAATGTTATACATATTCTTATTTTCAATTATATGTTTATTAATTAATTCTTTTTAAGATTTTATTTGCTTATTATTATTTAAATTTATTTAATGTGATAGGTATATTAAGATTTTCTTTTATCTAAAAAACTGTTATTAATTTTTTTAATAAAGCAAATTGAATTTTATTGCTTTTAACTTTTTATTATTAATTGAACCAAGATTTACATGTTTACATTCATTAATGGACACTGCAACATCTTCTCCATATTAGGCTCTATATTACTTTTAACCTTTTATTATTTTTTAATTGAATCAATATTTAAATGTTTAGACTCTATTACTTTTAATCTTTTATGCTACATTTTAATTTTAATGTTTTTATTTATGTTAATTGAGTAACATGCAAATGTTTACAAATAAACATTTACAACACTACAACATCACCCCCACATTGAACTATAGAGTGCTCATCAGAATTATCATAGATCCATCTTAACTTTGGATCTACCAACGGATGAGAGGGATCAAATATCTCAACATACAAACTTCTTTTTGAGTCCAAAAATCGAGGAAAAGTTTGCATCTATAGAGATTCAACACATCCATCATAGATCCATCTTAACTTTGGATTTACCACGGACTGAGAGGGATCAATCTCTCAACATACAATCTTCCCTTTGAGTGCAAAACTTGAGGAAAAGTTTGCACCTCGTGAGATTCCATTCCTTTCATTGCTTGGTAGATCCTTAGTTAAGATGGATATATGATAATTCTTAATAATATTATTTATAGTATATAAATTTCACATCCTTATATATAAAAATATTCTCATTTTGATTTTATTAAAACCTTTATTTAATCTCTATAGAATATTCATGGAATATTTTTAGTAGTAGTGAGAATAAATGATTTAGATATGTCTTAAAAGATTATAATCTTTTTTCTTTGTGAAATGAATTGGCATTGACAAATCATGATATTGGCCTATGGTATTGTAACAATTTCTGTTTACAAGTTAATAATCTCCATGATAAAGTGGGGGTGAATACCCATGGTTAATATTCTTGTTATGTTGTAAGTATTATGTTTTTATATGCTTATTAATTAAATTTAAATATGGTTTCAAAATCATTATTCTAATTTATATGGTAAAATGGATATTAATTTATATGTGATATACATTTCACATTTCTAAATCTTTAGAAATATTCTTATTTTCAATTATATATTTATTAATTAAATTTATTTAGTTTTTATTTGCTTATTATTATTTAAATAATTTAATGTGGTGTGTCTATATATATATATATATATATATCTATGAAATTATTACTAATTTTATTAATAAAAACAAACTTATAATATAACAAATTGAATTTTATTATTTTTATTAGTTTTATTTTTTTATTATTAATTGAGCCAACATTTAAATGTTTAGATTCATTTATGAACACAACAATATCTACCCCATATTGAATTCTATTTTACTTGGTTTTATTATATTTTGATTGAGCTACTATTTAAATATGTACACTTTATGTTAATTGAGCCAACATGTAAATTTTTACAAACAAATACTTACACCATTACAACATCACCCCAGCTGTAGAGAATCTCTCAAGGTAATTAAGGTATTTTATTTGTTGTCATCATCAAAATATTATTTTGTTATTAATATTCTTTACTTTGTCAATGTAAGTATTATTTTATTATTTTTAAATGTAACATTAGATGATAACATCTTTCCTATACTAAGATATAAATTACCTCTTGGCCCAAAAATAATAATAACAACAAAATATTAATATTTGAATATAAATAAAATACTTTATTTTCAATTTTAATTTCACATCAACTTCATATAGAGAGATAAATTAATTGAAAATAAAAATTTCTAATTTAGTTTATAATTGATTTCTACTTTTTATTATTAATGAGATATGTATTTCCTTCATTACTAAAGATGGAGTTTAACATATGGCATTAAAAATATAACATTGATATTATAGTGAGGATATGAGTAATTAATTATGTTTATATATTTTTTTTTCTTGAGAAAAGAAACTCATAGTTTTACTCATCTCAAAGAGAAACAAAGTTAAATTTTGCATATGCTAAATGCATTCTAGCATTAACACCTAATGACTAATTGTAAAAGCATGTAGAGGACAAAAAACCCATACCACAAGAACCCTAACAATGGAGGTAAGAACCCTAACAAAAAAAGTAATACATGACACAAGCTGCCCTGTGAGCTCATGGGAAACACCTAGAGTGATGCCTCCACACAAATTTAAATGGGCAATGAAGCCCAAACAAAAATCCACGACAACAACTAAGAGGCAACCAACACTAACATCTCTATAGAGGTTCCAAAACCCACACCCACGACCAAGGCGGTAGCAAGAAAACCACCTATCGATAAAGATTATAGGAAAAACATCCCAAAAAGTAATTGGCAACAAATCCAAGACTTAATGAAACAGAGTGACAACGTAGGGACAACTAACAATAACAAGAAGGAATGAGGACATCCAAACCCCAATGAGAAGCCCGAAGCACATCGTGAAAGATCGCACAAATTAGAACCTGCAAAAAATCTAGCAAAACCTGCCAAGGAACAAAGAAGAGAGCATAGAATACATGGACAAGAAGACATGAACTAGGGAGCCAAGGTGGCTAGGGTTCTAGGTGCCCCACTCCTCGCTCCCTCACTTACTATAGTCCCTTCATATATATATGTGTGTGTGTTTTAATGTCAACTTCCATATTAAATAAGAATTTATACATAAAAATATATATAATTGAAATCCAAAAAAAATCTATTTTCAAATTTCATTGTGAGGGAGATGTGTAATTTGTTTAATTCTTTTTATATAGTGGATATGAAACATTTAAAAAGTATTAATAACTAAAAAGTATCGATGTGATGTGAGTTAAAAATTAAATATTTCAATATTCATGTTGAGTAAAATATTTCAATGTGGGTTACTGCATTAAAAGACACTTTAGCTTAGTGTTTAAAAATAATAAAATAAGACTTGCATTAACAATTAGAAAAATAGCAGTAAAATGATCTTAGCCCAAGTGTTTTACATTGAAATATTTTATTTATAGCTAACACTAACATACATACATGTGTGTGTGTGTGTGTGTGTGTGTGTGTGTGTGTGAGAGAGAGAGAGAGAGAGAGAGAGAGAGATATTAATAGATATTTTTTTGAAATATCATATGTCAATTTAACATAGAATGAATTATACATCTTCTTTGATAATACTTGTCAATTAGGCAAATTAGGCCATCTAGGTACAAATTCAAGGATGGGGAGAACAATACTTGTATTAATAGATTAAAAAGTATTAATAATGAAAAAATATTTCAATAACAATTATAAATATTGATTAAAAAAAATTCAATGTCGGCTATAAATATTGACCTTAATTTTACATCATCTTTATATATAGAGAGATAAAGTATTTGAAAATAAATAATTCTTATATTTTCACTTTTCATTATGAAGGAGATGTGTGAGGGGTGGGAGGAGCGAGGAGCAATGATCGATCATTCTAAGGATCAATGGGAATACCCATTCTTCAGGGGTTTTCTCTTGCTACGAAGATAAATATTCAAGATCTCATTTTCATTGCCGACTCTGCCATCTTTTTGTGCCACCTAATCTATGGCTCTCTTCCATTTGATATCAAAATCCAAGACATTTTAAAAGGGATCTATCATATGCTAGGAATATTTCACTCCAAATTATTTGTTCATGTACATAGGAACAACAACAATAAGGAAGACCTCCTTGTGAATGAGGGGGCCCATCTAGAAAAAAAAACATTCAAGTGGATGACGTTCTATGTTTAATCCCAATTTATTGAGCCTTCCTACAAAATGTAACCACACTCCCATCCTCATAGTATGACCTCACACAATGGAAGGTGTTACTTACTTACATTTACCTAACCCCCAAGTTATATTATAAATACTGGGTTACAAAATTCCTCTTCTTTCAATCTTACAGAATTAGATTTTAACATCATAATTATACTTGGCTTGCCAAGAGCTATCTAGTGATATATAATTTATCTCGATTTGAGCCCTTGATCAAAATTTATAATTGTTCCAAGTTCAACCTTTTAAGAGAAGCCATTTCATCACATTAGCCACGTGGCACCTTCGTGGCCTCCATGTAACCTTGATAAGTCATCATGGTGGGTCCCACCAAGATAGGTCCGTGTCAAGCTAGCTTGACTGCTCATTTGCATTACCACCCATGGTGTTTGACAAATGATCTAGGTCTGGGTAGTAGGTTGTGGGTGGTGATAGTGTTCCAACACTAGAATCGCACTTGGGTCAACCCCACTCCATCGATGCACTCATATTGCATTAATAACATACTTCTAAATTGGAACCACAGATTGACCTAATCCTTGTCAGTATGCCCACTCTCATGTTCAATGAATAATAGTTTACAATGGAAAGTGTTGGGTGGCAACAAGGTTCCATGGAAAGAACCATGGTCGAAGTAAACATTCCCACTTGTGAGTTTGTCATATGGTACTACACCCACAATTATTTACAATGGTGAATGGTGGTAAAGTTTTGGTACTTTGGGTTCCACTCCATGTCGAATCTCATCTGTTTGGTTGTTTTCTTAGGATTTAGTCACATGTGTCAACCCCACTTGCATATGTATAAGCTTAAATTCTATTGCTTGAGGTCTCGATGACATATACATATGTAGTAAAAATAAAAACTAGTTGGGTTTATGAAATATGAAGGGCGACCATCCCATGCCTATGTCCTTCGGCTCATCGTTCAAGCGCCTAAAGTTCCGAACGTTCAATTTTAGCATGATAATCAAAAGAGGGGATATCTCTCTCTCTCTCTCTCTCTCTATATGTATAGATAATAATATTATATATATATTATATAATATATATATATCTATATATATATATATTATATATATATGTATAGATATATATATATATATATATATATTCACAAACATAAGAAATTAACTACGTAAATATAAACATAATTTTTTACTTCCATTATGAACATAATAGTAAACATGATAGTCTAGGCATGCATTAGCTTCATAAACATGCAATATATCATTCCAATAAAGAGCATAACAGTGAGCCTCACAACTTAGACATTCATTTATGTCCATTAACACACATACAATCTTGCACCATTCATAATATAACAAGGAACATCATGGTTCATAAGTCAATATGCATGAATAATTCACACTTATTTATGTATTTAAATATGGATAGAAATTGTAGTAGGGAATTCAACTCTCTACCCAACTATAGGCCAGCTACACTATAATATTTCTTGTAGTTGACCACCCCTAAGCTTGATCCATAGTATTTCAGAATGCTTGCTCAAGGGTCTTCTCAGTAATGGTTTATGTAGGCACTTAAAGATGGAGTTCATTGTATAGGTGGCTTATCAACGATCCTCTAATATTAATCACTATAATAAACCACTTAGTTTCCCAAGTCCATACATAGGGATTCGCCTAAGTTCTAGATGGGGTATTTCTTAGTTCAGGAGATTGAATCCATTGTCTAGGTGGTTTATCAACTATCTTTTCAGAGAAAGCACCATAGGGGTCTATAGTCCACTATCTAGGTGGTTAACAACTCTTTATAAAGCACCATAATGACCCAAATTTCCTTTTCCAGGTTATTTATTAGTTATACAGCAAGCACCACAGTGATTCAATCATCCACTAAGCCTCCCATTGACCTCATATGCATATACACACAATCTAGTGACCTCAAACACAAAACATAAGGAATAACACCAAAAGATCATAACGCACAAGGCTCAAAAATTACTCCACAACTACCTTGGATTTCTTTTAATTTGCTCCATATATCCAATATCCTTACACTCATCTTGTACACTTCCCAGAGTAGAAATCATCCAACTAAGGATATATAGAAGGATAGTTCAAACCAACATAAGGACCACCCACACTTCGTTGTTGTGTGTAATTTATTTTTTGCTACGTCCCCTCATATTCTTCTATGTCCCCTGCATACACCATTGTCTCTTTGGTGCTCCCCTTTCCTCAAGAGTCATCATCTCCTATGATGATCCTTAATATTGGAGAAGAGGTGGGCACCATCCTTTGCCTCTAATACCATTATGTCTAATCTCATGAATTCTTTGTTACATAGTGATAGCCTGATTGGGTTAGCATCGACTTGAGAATTAAATTCCAAGAAACTTTGGTGGCTTATAAAATAAGCAAGCTCCCTCTTCTCTCAGAACCATGGATTTGTGTTATCCTCTCCTCAGCCAACCAACCATTTAAGTTTTGATCAAATTTATAGTTCAGCTACTTTAGCTAGCCACGCGTTTTATGTTTGTAGCACACAATTGTGCATACAAAAAGATAAAGGTAATAAATAAAGGTTGTTACAAACCCAACTCCTTGAATGGAAAACCATCATAAATGTTCTATTAATGAACAAAAAAATGAAATATAATTATTGATCTTTATATGTACAACTTTTACATTCATTTTACATTAAAAAAATTGGGTATAACATCCACATTTTATATAACATCTCTGAGGTTTCTTCATTTGGTCCAAAGTGCTTCTATTGCACCTTAACCTACTCTATCACTTGATTTTTGAGCACGATCTATCTCCAATATAGGTTGCATAGTGGTTTTGGTTGGAATTATCACTAAAATTCCACTTGTATCATAGACCAATCAACAACATGATTGTTTTCAAGTACACACTTCTTAATCAAAGAAATGTGAAATACATAATGTTATTTCACTGTGGGAAATAAGACCAACTTATAAGTCACCAAGTCCCACTCTTTCCAAAATCTAAAATGGTCCACAAAATTTGGGTGCCAACTTGACACAAGACCCCACTTTCAGTGAGCTCTTCCTAGGTATGATGCATATATATGGATCAATTACAATTTCTTGCTTCAAACACGTACTTTCCAATTATGATCTCCTACTCACTGACCTGCTATGACCAACACTTAGCCGAAACAGGCCTCTGCTATCCTCCTATTTCCTTATGCAATCCTAAAGGAAATTAGCTCCTAAATAATAGGGAAACTCCCTATTTCCTTGCACAATTGCTATACGAATTGACCACCTTCCCAATGAAAAATTTTGTACACTAAACTATTATACAATTGATAATGACAATGTGCCTTTTCCTCCACTCCAACTAGCAAATTCGAATTCCATGCATGGCTAGGTTTATTTTTAGTAATTTGATCAATTAATTAAGAGATCAGTGAACTGACAACTATTATATCTACTCAACTAAGCTCATACTGACTCCACTAAAGCCTAAATCTGAGTTAATTGAGTTTAACTAACGATACCTCCAATATGTTGGTAAATTTTAGCAATGAACACATGCACAACTCTACTTCTAGCCTATAATTCAAATTAATGACTTAACTAGGAGACAAAAACATGTCACTCTAGCTAACTACAATCCAAGTCATCATGTTGATGTGGAAAATCAAATTTCTCCATTTGACTAAGGCACAAGTCAAATGAAGCCTTTTATTTCTACAATTCCAACCCTCCCTCTCATTGTTGTTGTTTCTACTGCAACAAATGCAACTCAGAAGTATCCAAAATACTGAACCAACTATGTATTTGAGCCACAACTGTCTCCTGAGTCTCTGACTCCTATTAGCCTACAATTGTTGCCCAAGATATGACTACATCAACTAACATTGATCCTTCTGCTATTGTATACTATGGGCTCCTATAGAAAGGGTAATGCTCCATGAAAAGAGTATATTTCAACTACTACTGCTCTCCTATGGATCCTGCCCAAATATTTTCAACTCTGAGACTAAGACTCTACATCGTCCCACCTCACTCTTTGAGGTATAGCTACATGCATGGAAAAATATACCTCTAGCTTGTAGATATTTTTAACTCGAACACCAATTTTTTTTTACTTATCTAATATCAACATGCTTCAAATAATCTTTCCCCTTACTGAACACCACATCATATCCACAGTCTTCACGTACAACTATATAACCTATATTTTTCTTTAGACTAGACACATACATTACATCCTTTACGTGAAGATGGGAGCCTAGCTCCCTCTTAAATGTTATAGTGCTGATCCCTTTGGTATTATACTTTCCATAATCTCCAATCTCTATGTGTAATTGTAGGTCCTTTTCCTCTGGGCTATTGAAGAACTCCTTACTTCCTTCCATATGATGTGAGGCACTAGAATCTAGGTACCACTCACTCCCTATTAATGTGCTTGCCATGAAGAAAATGAGGGTGAAATCCAACTCTAATTGTGATGTGAGAGCATATACTCTTGTTCTTGCTACAAGATCCTTATTGGATTTCTTGTGTGGACACTTGGGTTTCACAATGTCTATACTCATGGCATTGAAAGAATTTAATATTTTTGAGGTCTTTCTTCTTTCCATGGTTCTGGCTAGATTCTACCTCATCTTGGGAATTCTTTTCTATGGTATTCTTTCCCTTTCGAAATAAAGCACAATATTATTCCTCATCAGATCTATATGTGACACCATTTCTATTATTTCTTTTGATCTCCTCCTACACTAAATCAAACTAAAGTCTCTCCCAATCTAGTAGCTTGTCTCCTCCATTAACTAAATCCCAATATATGTGTCAAGATTTGGGAAGGGGAAGGAGTGTTAAGCTCACAAGTTCTTATGATGGCACATTTTCTCCTACTCCTCCAAGTTCATCTCGAACCTGAGTGAATCCAGATAGGTACTGAGGAATGGTTTCATCTTTCTGCGTTTGAATACTCCTGAGTTTATCTCTCAAATCCAATTTCCCAAATCACTACTACTCTCAAATAAATCTATGATAGTTTTCCACATTGCAAAAGGAGTCTCCTTTCAATGCAAGTTCAAAACCACATGATCTTTGACACACTCCAGAATAATCCTCTTGGATTTTTCTATGTCTTTCTTCCACTGAGAAAGTGATTTTGCATCTAATATTACTGGTTTTGGAATATCAATTTGAGTATATTCCCATACTCCATTTTCATCTAGGACAAATTCCATCTTGTCTTTCCAATTACAAAAAATAGAGGTTCCCTCCAATGCATACTCAAGCCTCAATCCATTGAAAGACACTTTTCCTGCACTGAAGAGAAACTACACCAAAAAATATGCAAATTAAAATTTCTCTAAGAGAAGATCTGGAACAAGGTTTCTATGTATTCCTCCCGAGCTCTAATACCATGTATAAATTGCAATAAATTTGCTACTTCTAATGAAATTGAACTGAAATCAAGAGACAAAAAATTATTATATTATTTTGTAGGAAGGAAAACACATGATAGAAACACATGTGATAACATGCAAACATTAAAACACAAGAAACACAATGATTTTACAGGAGAAACCAATTGGGAAAAACCCCTTTCCTCCTTTGCATTAATTCAGGTGAGAATATAGATCAATTACAATGTCTTACTTCTATCCTAAAGCACACCATCCACTACAATTATGATCTTCTACTCACTAACCTTCTCTAATCAACACTTAGCCAAAATAGGCATCTTCTATCCTCCTATTTCCTTGCGTAATCCTCGAGGAAATTAGCTCCTAAATAATAGGGAAACTCCCTATTTCCTTGCGCAATTGTTAGAGGAATTGACCACATGCTCAATGCAAAAGTATCAACACTCAACTAGTATACAATTGATAATTACAATGTTCCTTTTCCTCCACTCCATCTAGGAAATTCAAATTCCATGCATCACTGGGTGTATTTTTAGTAAATTGATCAATTAAATGAGAAATCAGTGAGTTAAAAATTGTAATAACTACTCAACTGAACTGCTACTGACTCCACCAAATACTAGAGATTAGTTAGCTGAGCCTAACTAACAATAACTCCACTAGATTGCTAAATTTTAGAAATAAACCCATGCACATCTCTACTTCTAGCTTATAACTCGAATTTACTGACTTAACTAGGAGACATCCCTGTCACTCCAGTTAACTTCCATCTAAGTCATTTTGCTAATGTGGAAAATCAAATTTCTCCATTTGACTAAGGTACATGTCAAATGAAGCCTTTTCTTGCTACAATTCTAACACTCCCTCTTACCAAGAAAATGTATCTGCACAACCCCAATCTTTCTCCTGTAGGAATGTACCAAAAGAGAAATCCCTCACTATTTCTCTTTCTATTACAACAACTGCAACTAGGAAGCATCCAAACTACTGAACCTACTGTGTCTCTAAGTTACAACTATCTCTTGAGTCTTTGACTACTACTAGTCTTCAAATTTTTCCTAAGATATGATTGCATCATCTGAAATTGATCCTTCTGCTACTAAATAATGTGAGCCCCTATAGAAAGGGTAATGATCCATGAGAAGAGTATACTCTAACTGCTACTCCTTTCCTATGGATCTTGCCCAAATATTTTCAACTTTGGGACTAAGACTCTACATTGCGCTACCTCACTCCTCGAGGTATAACTACATGCATGGAAAAATATACCTTTAGCTTGTATATGTTTTTAACTCGAATGTAAATTTGTTTTACTTGTCTAGTAGAAACACACTTCAAATAAGCTTTCCCATTACTGAATAACATATAATATCCACAATCTTCAAGTACATCTACAAAAACTAAAATTTTCTTCAAACCAGATACATACAATACATCCTTTAGGTGAATATGGGAGTTTGAATCCCTCTTAAAGGTGATAGTTCTAATCCCTTTGGTACTATACCTTCCATCATCTCCAAGATCTATGTGTAACTGTAGGTCCTCCTCTAGGACGCTAAAGAATTCCTTACTTCCTGTAATAGGATATGAGGCACCAGCTAGGCACCACTCACCCCCTCTTACTATGCTTTCCATGCAAGCAATGAGGGTGAAATCCAACTCGAAATGTGATGTGCATCCCCTCCTACTCTTGCTATAGGATCCTTACCATATTTCTTGTGTGGAAACTTGGTTGCATAGTGTCCATACTCATGGTAGTGAAAGCATATAATCTTACTAAGGTCTTTATTCTTTCCATGTCTCTGGCTAGATTCTACCTCACCTTGGGCCTTATTGCCTTTGGAATTCTTTCTTTTTCTAACTAGAGCACCATCTTCTATGTCATTAGATATGGATGTGACACCATATCTAGTGTTTCTTCTACCCTCCTCCTGTATCAAATAATATTAAAGTCTCTCCCAGCCTGGTAGCTTGCCTCTTCTATTAACTGAATCCTGATAGCCATGCTAGTATTTTGGAAGGCTAAGGAGTGTTCAGCTCACAAGTTCAGATGATGGCACATTTTCTCCTACTCCATGAATTTCATCTTGAACCTGAGTGAATTTGGATAGGTATTGAGGAATGGTTTGATTTTTTGCATTTGAATGCTCCTAAGTTTATCTCTTAATGTGAATTTCTTGGCATCAATGCTGCTCTAGAATATATTTGTGAAAGTTTTGCACATTGCAAAAGGATTCTCCTTTCCATGTAAGTTTCAAACCACATGATGTTTGACACCCTCCATGATAATCCTCTTGGATTTTTCTGTTTCTTTCTTCCACTAAAAAAGTTCTTGTGCATCTAATGCTACTGGTATTGGAATATCAATTTCCGTATATTCCCATACTCCATTATCATCTAAGATAAATTCTATCCTATCTTTCCAAGGAAAAAAACTTGAGATACCCTCCAATACATACTCAAGCCTCAAATCATTGAAAGACATTTTTCCTGCACTGAAGAGAAACTACACCAAAAAATATGCAAATCAAAATTTCTCTAAGATAAGATCTGGAACAAGGTTTCTATGTAGTATTCTGAGCTCTAATACCATATAGAAATTGCAAGAAATTTGTTACTGCTAATGAAATCGAACTGAAATCAAGAGACAAAAATTTCTTCTACTATCTTGCAGAAAGGAAAACACATGATAGAAACACATGCAATAAAATGCAACCATAAAAACACAACGAGAACAATGATTTTACAGGGGAACCCAACTAGGAAAAACCCATCCACTTCTTTTCATTAATTCAGATGAGAATATGGATCAATTACAATGTCTTGATTCAATCTTGAAGCACACCCGACACTACAATTCTGATCTCCTGCTCACTGACTTGATCTGACCAAAACATAGCAAAAATAGGCCTTTTCTATCCTCCTATTTTCTTACGTGATCTCGAAGGAAATTAGCTCCTAAATAATAGGGATACCCCCTAATTCCTTGCCCAATTGCTAGAGAAATTAACCGCCTGCTCAATGCAAAATTCTGTACACTGAGCTAGTATACAATTGATAATTACAATGTGCCTTTTTCTCCACTCCAACTAGGCAATTTGAATTGCATGAGTAGGTTTAATTTTAGTAATTTGATTAGTTAAATGAGAGATAAATGTGTTAGCAATTGTTATAACTACTCAACTAAACTCCTACTGACTCCACTAAAGACTAGATCCCAGTTAAATGAGTTTAACTAACAATAAATCGATTAGATTGCTAAATTTAGCAATCAACCCATGAACAACTCTACTTCTAGCCTATAATTCGATTTTACTACTTAAATAGGAGACAAATCCATGTCACTCTAGCTAACCACAATCCAAGTCATCCTGTTGATGTGGAAAATCAATTTTCTTCATTTGACTAAAGCACAAGTCAAATGAATCCTTTTCTTGCGACAATTCTGACACTACCTCTTAGTAAGAAAAGGGTTCCACACAACCCCAATCCCACTCTTGCAGGAATGTATTGTAACACAAATCCCTATCACTATTGTTGTTGCTAATTCAATAACTGCAACTGAAAAGCATCCAAAATACTGAACCAACTGTGTCTTTGAGCTCCAACTATTTCTTGAGTCATTCACTACTACTAGCCTACACCTGTCACCCAAGATTTGACTTCATCAACTAACACTAATCCTTATGCTACTGAATAATGTGGGCCCTGATAGCAAGAGTAATGATCCATGAGAAGAGTATACTGCAACTTCTACTTCTCTACTTTGGATCCTTCCCAAATCTATCCAACTCTAGGACTAAGACTCTACATTGCCCCACATCACTCATAGAGGTATAGCTACATGCACGGTGAATGTACCTCTAGCTTGTAGATATTTTTAACTAGAATGCCAATTTGTTTTGCTTGTATAGTAGAAACATTCTCCAATAATAATTCCTCTTATGGAACACCACATCATATCCATGGTCTTCAAGTATAGTTACGAAAACTATATTTTTCTTTAGACCAGAGACATACATTACATCCTTTAGGTGAATATTGGAGCCTGACTCCCTCTAAAAAGTGATAGTGCCAATCCCTTTTGTACTATACCTTTCATCACCTCCAAGCTCTATGTGTAATTGTAGGTCCTTCTTCTCTAGGCTATTGAAGAACTCCTTACTTCCTGTCGTATGATATGAGGAACCAGAATCTAGGTACCACTCACTCCCTCTCACCATGCTTTCCATGTAAGAAATGAGGGTGAAATCCAACTCAAAATGTGATGTGAGAGCATCTCCTCTTGTCCATGCTACAAGCTCCTTATTGAATTTCTTGTGTGGACACTTGGTTGCATAGTGTCCATACTCGTTGCAGTGAAATCATTTAATCTTACTGAGGCCTTTATTCTTACCATGGTTATGGATACATTATACTTCACCTTGGGCCTTATTTCCTTTGGCATTATTTCCTTTTCCAACTAGAGCACAATATTCTTCCTCATCATATTTGGATGTGACACCATCTGTAGTGTTTCTTCTGATCTCTTCTTGCACCAAATTAGACCAAATTTTCTCCCAATCTGGTAGCTTGTCTCTTCCATTAATTGAATCCTTATAGCTATGCCATGATTTTAGAAGGCCAAGGAGTGCTAAGATCACAAGTTTAGATGATGGCACATTTTCTCCTACTCCTTGAAGTTCATCGCCAACCTGAGTGAATCTAGATAGGTACTGGGGAAAGGTTTCATTTTTTTGCATTCGAATGCTCTTGAGTTTATGTCTCAATGCCAATTTCCTGACATCACGGTTGCTCTGGAATAGATTTTTGAGATCTTTCCAGAGTGCAAAAGGATTTCTCTTTCCATTCAAGTTCGAAACCACATGATATTTGACACCCTAAAGAATATTCCTCTCGGCTTTTGTAATGTCTTTCTCCCACTGAGCAAGTTATTGTGCATCTGATGCTGATGGTTTTGGAATATCAATTTGTGTATATTCCCATACTCCATTCTCACCCAAGAAAAATTCCATCCTGTCTTTCCAAGCACAAAAATTTGAGGTGCCCTCCAATGCATACTCAAGCCTCAATCCATTGCAAAATTTTGATCCTGCGCTGAAGGGAAACTACACCAAAAGATATGCAAATCAAAATTTATATTAGCGATAATATGGAACAAGGTTTCTATGCAGTCTTCCTCAGATTTGATACCTTGTAGAAATTGTAAGAATTTTTCTACTGCTAATG
Source organism: Pinus taeda (assembly GCA_000404065.3). Taxonomy (NCBI): domain Eukaryota; kingdom Viridiplantae; phylum Streptophyta; class Pinopsida; order Pinales; family Pinaceae; genus Pinus; species Pinus taeda. The sequence goes on from APFE031651202.1 coordinate 29,319, forward strand.
AAGTCAAACTGATATCAAGAGACAAAAAGGTTTTCTACTTTTTCAGAGAAAGGAAAACACACCATAGAAACACATGCAATAACATGAAAGCATCAAAACATAAGGAACAAAATTATTTTATAGGAGAACTCAAATAGGAAAACCCCTCCACTACTTTGCATTAATTTGAATTAGAATATGGATAAATTACAATGTCTTGCTTCAATCTTGAAGCACACCCTTGATTACGATTTTGATCTCCTACTCACTAACCCTCTCTAACCAACACTTAGCCAAATAGGCATTTTCTATCCTCCTATTTCCTTTTGGCATCTTGGAGGAAATTAACTGCTAAATAAGAGGGAAACTCCCTATTTCCTTGCCCAATTGATAGAGGAATTGACCACCCACTCAATCCAAAAGTCTGTACACTCAACTAGTATGCAATTGATAATTATAATGTGTCTTTTCCTCCACTCCACCTAGGAAATTCAAATTCCATGCATGGCTGTGTTTATTTTTAGTAAATTGATTAACTAATAGAGAGTTCAATGAGTTAAAAACTATTATAACCACTCAACTGAACTCCTACTAACTCTAATGAAGAATAGAGCTTAGTAAACTGAGTTTAAGTAACAATAACTCCATTAGATTTCTAAATTTAGCAATCAACCCATGCACATCTATACTTGTAGCTTATAAATCGAATTTACTGACTTAACTAGGAGACAAAACCATGTCACTCCAACTAATTGCAATCCGAGTCACCTTGCTGATGTGGAAAATCTGATTTCTCCATTTGGCTAAGGCACAAGTCAAATGAATACTTTTCTTGATAAAATTATAACAGTCCCTCTTACCAAGTAAAGGGTTCTGCGCAACCCTAATCTTTCTCCCGTAGGAATGTACTATAACACAACTCCCTCTCACTATTGTTGTTGCTGCTGTAACAACTGCAACTGAGAAGCATCCAAAACACTGAACCAACTGTGTGTTTGAGCTGTAATTATCTCCTAAGTCTCTGACTGACACTAGCTTGCAATTGTCGCCCAAGATTTGACTGCATCAACTAACACTGATCCTTTTGCTACTAAATACTATGGGCCCTTGTTTTTGGACATGGCCCAACTTGGTCCAATTTTTGGGTAAAATACGCCACGAAAGAAGGAGCAGACTGCGCAGAGCTTGAAAAGATATATTCATCGCATAGACTTTTAGGGATTTTGGGATGGGATAAAGCCCTTATTTTGTAACAGGTATCAGGTAGTAGTCCTTGTTTTTTGGATCCATGTTATGTGGACCATGGTTTTTGTATAGATGAATTGTATAAAAGGATATGTAATACTTTGTAAATAATAATCTAATGGGAATAGGAAAATAAGTGAATTGAATCTCTATATTCACATCTATAGTTTGTAGTTTTCGAGAAGGCTCCACAACTGAGTGCGCAGAGACCTTGAAGAGTCTACAACTAAGTGCGTAGATCACCTGTAGCTCGGTGTGTAGGTCAGAGAAGTGAATGTAATTGAGATGTGTTTAATAAACAAGAAGTTTTGGTGAAGTGTTGTACCTCTGTACATATTATTTTTCTACTGTTATTTATATTCTTATGTATGCCTTTCATAGAATTATGCGAAGAACTATAAGATACACTATTATTTGTAGATTTTATGCATTTCTATTAAACTAATCATCTGCGCAAAGTGCTTATGCATGTGAAGTTATAAGACTAATATAAAGTAGAAGTAAATACACGACGCCACTTCACAGATATCCTTTCGGTTACGGAAACTTGGTTCTGCAACCTCCCATAATTGCTTCGGGTGAGACTGCAACCTGCTTGCAGGTCATTGCTAAAAGGGCTAATAGTTGAGGGTTTGGTTGGTGCACAAAACACTCTAAATCTGGGTCAAGCCCCATCAAACTATTGTAACAAGAAGTAAAACTGCTACTGGGAATGATAAGGCCGATGGAAAAAAGGAAGTTGAAGCTACATGGATAAGGAAAACCACCAAAAAGGCTCCTACAGTTGATGTATTGAAGGAGAAGCAAGAATTCATGGAGGCAAGAAAAATATTTATGGATGATGGGGCCTTGACCTCTACTGTGCAACCGAATCAGAAGGATAACTGCGAGATAGTACTGGTTTCAACACAAGAGGTGGATCTGAATGTCTCAAAGTCTTTTCTACATATGTGCATGAAGCTATTGAGGAATCAAAATGGTGTGGAGGGTTTATAGGAACTGATAGACCCCTATACTTCTAAGGATATATCATAGAGTGAGATGCATGCAGTGAATAATTTGCATAGACACAAGAAGAGAACAAGGAAAGAAATGAGGGTTACAACACAAATTGGAGAGTATGACATGGATCAGAGTATCTTAGATCTGGAATCTGATGCAAACGTCTTTCCAAAGAAGACTTAGGAATTTATGGGTAATATGAAGCTACAATGTTCTACTATTTAGCTAAATATGGAAAATGAATAGAAAATTTACCCCTCGAAAGGTTGTCTAATGTCACAGTGGACATCAACGGAGTGCACACTACCACTGACTTTGAAGTGATTGAGATAGTAGATGATAGTAATCCTTACCCTGCATTTCTTGGATTGGACTGGGAATTTTCCAACATGGCTATAATTAATCTTAAGAAAAGGAAAATGATATTTGAAAGAAATAATATGAGGGTTAGTGTTCCATTGGATCCATCAGAAGGGGCGAGGTATAAAGAACCTGTCAAAGAGGAATATAGCATGGATGACGTTGATAATATTTATTAGATCACAATGAAGGAAGAGGAATGGATCAATCCCACTATAGATGGAAAGTTGAATTAGGAGAAAGATAGTTCATGTACCTTGGATTCAGAAGAGGAATTGGAGAACTGGAAGAATAGATTGCATGTAGTGTCTACAAGGCGACATGTAAGGATCACTAAAGTAGTGCGCTAAATGAAAACTGAGGTACGTGATTTACCTTTATATGATGGTTTGGGTGATGTAAATACTTTCTTTAAAGATTATGAAAGGTGGGTATCAGAATGTCAAAGATGGTTAGCATTGGATCAAGTGCTGAGGGATACGTCTGCTAGATGGTGGGGTAAGCATAAGAAGAATATAAGAAATTGGCAGGACTGTAGAAGGTTGATGTGGGTAAGATTTGGACCAGTAGAAACAGATCTTGAAAACAAGTATGATGTCCAGAATGATCCTAGGGACCACATACAACTTTGTATGGAAGCATGGGGAGAAATTTCATGAGAAGAATGGGTGCATGGGTTCATCCATACCCTGGAAATGATCCCTCAGAACTGGTATTTGGAAATCGAAATTTGACATGGCGCTGCTAGTTGGGTGGAAATGGTGCATGGATTTGTGATGAAATTCATATTTGAAGTTGATTGTCCACATATAGATGTAGTGATGAATATAGTTAAGAAAAATATTTTTGAAAAAGAATTTACAATTATTTGGAAACCTAATTGGGTTGCGCAAATCTAGAATGTGATAGAATGCTATAATCTCACTACAGAAGAGGACACAGATCATTGTAACATTGACATCAAAGATTTAGAAGGACATCACAAAGTAAATGGAATTGAGATAGAGATGCTTGATATAAAGAAGCCATTGAAGATAAGGAAGATGAATATAGGGCCAGAAGATGAGCCGAAATATGCAACCATAGGAGACTACTAGGATGACAACACTATCAACAAGATAGCATATTTGTTGCATGAATACTAAGAGTTTTTTCCCACTAAATTTTCAGAAATGAAAGGCATCATAGGGGATTTGGGAGTTATGAGGATTTCGCTGAAGCCTGATGTGAAGCCTTTTAAGTAGAGGCCTTATAGACTAAACCCAAAATATAAGGAAAAGGTAAAAGAAGAATTGGACAAAATGTTAACATTGGGGATAATTGAACCCATCGAAGAGTCTAAATGGGTAAGCCCCATGCTAGTTTAAGAGAATAAGGAGAAAGAGGAAATTAGAATTTGCGTGGACTTGAGGAGGTTGAATGATGCATGCCTCATGACCCTTTCCCTACACCATTTACATATAAAGTGTTGGATAATGTAGGAGGACACAAGGCTTACTCTTTTAGAGATAGCTTCTCAGGGATCATCAGATCAGAATTGCACCACAAGACAAACATAAGACAACATTTTCCATAGAATGGGGCTCTTATCAATATATAATGATGCCTTTTGGGTTGAAGAATGAACCTGCTATTTTCTCTAGAGTTGTAATTGCATCTTTCAAGGAATATATACACAAATTTTTGGAATTTTACTTCAACGATTGGACAATATTTAGGCTATTAAAGAAGCATGTGGTGAAGTTGAGGTTGATTCTAGATACATGTAGGTAGCATCAAATATCGTTGAACCTGAAGAAGTGCATATTTTGTGTGCCATTTGGAATATTTTTGGGACATGTGGTTTCTAAACAAGGATTGATGGTAGATCCAATGAAGATCATAGTCATTGTGAACCTGCCAACACCAAAAATAGTAAGACAACTGTGTACTACGCTAGGAAACACTGGTTACGACATGAAGTTTATAAAAGGACATGCACAAATAACTACAATAATGGAGAAGTTGCAAATGAAGGATGTGACCTTCCAGTGGGATGAAGAAAGCTAGAAGAGCTTGGCTGTGTTGAAAGAAAAAAATGGTAACTGCATTAATTCTAGTTTTCCAGACTAGAAGAAATAATTTCATGTGAATGTTGATGCATCTTGCATAGTTTTGGGAGTAGTACTAGCATAGATGAGAGTAGGGGATATTGATCATCCCATTTCATTTGCAAGTAGGAAGCTATATAAGGAAGAAAATAATTACAACACAATAGAAAGGGAGGGCTTAGCCATGATGTGTGCACTACAGAAGTTTAGACATTACTTGTTGGGAGCACATTTTGAAATGTTCACAAATCATTCCACACTGAAGTACTTGGTGAATAATCCTGTTTTGGGAAGGAAGATCTGTCAAAGGTTGTTATTATTCCAAGAATATGACTTCAAAGTTATAGAAAAACTAGGAATATTGAATGATGGGTCTGATCACCTATCTAGGATAGAGACATGAGAAGAACCTATGCATATTGAAGATAATTTTCCCAATGCATAACTGTTTGCAATTAAATTCGCAGATGACCACTTCATGGATATTATTTAGCTTTTGTCCACAAGAATGGAACCCATAGAGTAGATTACAAAGCCAAAAGAAGGAATTAGTGGCTTGAGCAGCTGCTTTTTTGCTGCTTGCGGGACACTTGTATAGAATGGGACCAGATGAAGTACTATGTAGGTACATCCCTGAACATGAAAGATAGAACATTATGAAAGAAGCTCATGGAGGAGTCACAAGTGGGAATTATGTAGGAAAAGCCACCACGCAGAAGATTTTGAGAGCCGCATTGTGGTGGCCTACAGTGTATAATGAAGCAAAAGACTTTTGTCAAGCATGTGATGTATGTGAAAGGATAGGAAAGCCATCCAAAAGAGATGAAATGCCACTAGTACCCCATGTGACTTTGCAAGCTTTTGATAAATCAGAAATTGACTTTGTTCGACCTATCAGTCCGCCAAGGAAAAGTACTGGTGCAAGATGCATCATCCCCACGACTGATTATTTGAAAAGGTGGGCCGAGGAAAAATGGGTAAAGGATTGTAGCGCAGAAATTGCTGTGAAGTTCATTTTCGAGTATAAATTGTCTAGATTTGGTTGTCCGAAGATCTTGATGAATGATGAAGGGACACTTTTTTTTAATAAGACGATTGAAGTACTAACTGAGGAATTCCAAGTTTACCATCAGAAAATCACTCCCTATCATCCTCACAAAAATGGGACATTGGAAGCTTTCAATAATATTTTGGAGAATGCATTGACCAAGATGTATAATGTAAACAAAGATGACTATGACTTGAGGATTCCATTGGTGTTGTGGGCATACGGAATGACATGCAAGAAATTGATTGGGTAGACACCTTAGAGGTTGGTGTATGGACAAGAAGTAGTTATGCTAGTTGAATACATTGTGAGAAGTTTAAGACTTGCAGATGTCACAAATATGGTAGACCTCGACATGATGAACGAGAGAATGTTGTAGATACTAGCTTTAGAAGAAGACAAAGTCATACTAGGATTCCATCAGCTGGTGCAGAAAGTAAGGGCGAAATCTTGGCATGGTAGGAACATCAAGAAGAAAATTTGTTGACAAGGGGATTTAGTTTTATTATATGAAAGTAAGTTTGCGAAGTTCCCAAGAAAATTTAAAATGCATTTGTTCGGGCCATATATCGCCAAGAACATTTCATATGGTGGTGTTGTTCAACTCGTGAAGTTGAATGTTCAGATGATTCCAATATGAGTGAATGTTATTAGATTAAATATATGTAGGGACGACTATGTCCCTGAAGCATCACATTGAAAAATGAATGAAATAAAGTCTTAATGCCACCTGCAGTTGAAAGTGACATGGGATTATATACTACTCTGCAGGAAGGGAATTCATTGAAGGAAGATTGCTACATGATACTCACGAGTATGACGAAGTCTGAAGGAGTTGCGATGAAGAAGAGGTGACTATGCTAAAGGGTAATTCAGAGGAAGTTATCTAGAAATGACCATTGGAAGGAAAAAGGGCATTGTTGAAAAGAAATTAATGTTGAAGGGCACATGAGAAAAGCATTTGTGAAGCACAAATAAACGTATCTAGCACATACCTGCATTAATGAACCAAATCTAGAGCTAATCATGAGTATAGGAATTCCAAATTGTTATAAAAACTTCATCCCATGCCACATTTGACACTTTGTTGCCTAAGGGAGAATAGAATTTGCACCTAAGTGAAGAAGAGCTATTGCATGCCTGAGAGGAGTTGGGAAGCATTGGTCAAAATATTTAAGAAGAAAGGGCTAGCTGGTATCATGGAGTCACAATAAGGAAAGATTGCAGGAGAAAAGGTACCTATGTACCCGACATGCTTAAGGTTGCTAAGGAAGGTGCCATAGGCACAACCACACTCGCAACCACATAAGACGAAGAAGAAGAGACTAGTTAAGGTCTCTAGAATAGAATTGAGAACATCACCATGAAAGAAGATGCAGAAGGAAGTATAGATGAAGAACATGGAGGACAAGAGAAAAAAGCCCATGCAAAAAGGAAAGAGACCAATGCAGCATGAGTGACCTCAGCAGGTCCATGACAGTGAGGAAGAAGCTGAAGTTTAGCGAAAGGAGATAGAGGATGTGGAGATTCCCTATATGCTTCCAGTGTATATGCCACCAAGAAAGTCGGGCGCAAAGCTGATTAGGGAGCCAAAAGAAAGGAATTTTTCTACCAACATGCCACTATTTCCAGAGGAGGTTCCTTTTGAAGGAGAAGGGTTGGGCAAGATCCCCAAGCTGAAATTGGAAGACTGGGATTTTAATGATAGAAACAAATTCTCACAGCTTGAGCTGAGTAGGTACCTAAAGAAAGTTTACTACTGAGATAACAAAGTTACAATATTAGAACCACGAGAATGGGTTGCAAGACTACAGAGAGCAGGGCTTCTGAACATGCTAAATGTGCCACACTTCGTTTGAAGCCCATTCAATACAATTTATGTGTGATGAGTCCTCGCACTGGTGCATGATGATTGAATTTAGATAGGGACGAGGATCTCGATCGATGAAATTCTCATAAGAAAAATAATAGTGCTTCCATATCAAGGAAAATACCCCACGAATGAATTCGTGGGTAAAACAAAAGACAAGGAGATGGCCTAGATGATGAAAGAAAAGCTTGGGTTAGTAAAGAAATATCACAAATGTGAGATAAACTCCATCAAGGACCACAGTGTGTGCTTAGCTGCACATATCTTAGAGGGGAAGATCATCAGGAAGTGCAAGGCCAATGAAGTTCCTACATCAGTAGTGTTATTAGCAGAAAATTGCAGCATAAGGGTCTAGTTCAACTGGGCTTCTTAACTATGTAAGGAGTTTTTGAAGGATTGCAGGGAAGAATAGGAAGAAGGCAAGACCTTCCACTATGTCTGGTTATTAATTCTTATTGCACTTATTGCATGGAAGGAGCCGAAATATTCTCAATTTTCGACAGTTGAAGTGGATGTATGCGAAGCAGCAAGATATGCTTCACTATGGTTTACAAAGGAGCCAACGTGCATAACAAAAAATAAGATGTTCTTTGTAGTCATGGATCTGCATATGGTGGTAAATCAATATCCTAGACTATCACCGCACTTGTATAAACAACATTGTCATATTGCAGAGTTCAAGAAATATTTTCATCAGGCGTATGTGAAAGCGAGGAATGATCCAACAGAGACATGGAATCCATTTCCATACCTAGTAATGGAAGATGATCTCCTCGTAGTGGTGTAGGATTGGCGAGAGGGATGGATGACTCCACTGGGTGGAGTGGTTGGAGGAGATGGAGTAGAGAAAGGTACCTCGTAGGGTACAGGTACAAGTAAGAAGAGTGTTGATGATGAAGTAGAAGAAACAAGGGGAGGGAAAGAACACGAAGAAAACCATGGTGATGCAGAGGTATCATAAGATTCACCCCTTGTGATAAAAATGTGGCCAAGAAAGAAGTAGAAGGAAGATAAGAGTAAGGGCACAATGCCGCTTGTTGTCACTGATGGGAAAATCCATGAGATGACAAATAAAATCTAGGATATTAACATAGAGACCTGAGACAAGATTGATGATTGTTGCAAAGAAATATTGGCAGAGTTGCAACAAGGCATTATGGAGATGAAGGCATTGCCACAAGTAGTGAAGCAACCAGAGAAGGTGACCCAATCATCACAGCAAGAACAGAGAATAGAAACAAGTTTTGGAATGAGGATGTTGCATGTGCCAATTGGGGAAATGAAGTTTGAAGCAACAACATATAAAGAGCGAGCCAAGGCATGGTGTAGTATCCAAATGAATGTCGCTGTGCTACCCCTCTAGGTGCTACATGAATTTCATCAAGGACTCACCACAAAGATGAAGAAATGAGAGCAATGTATGTTGCTGTTGAAAGAAAGTGTGGAGTCAGAGAAGGAAATGATGTAAAAGAAGATGAAGAAAGTGGCCAAGGAAAGGGAGGAAGCAAGGAAACAATGGGAACAATTGGGGAAGACCATTGCTGAGACTTGCAGCATAGTTTCAGACGTGAATATTGGTGAGGATGAAACACCAATGGAAAAGGTCGCAAAGCTCACCCTCGCGATCAAGGACTCAAAGAATGTTATAGCTGAGTTGGAATTTTATTATGAAGTGAAGATATCAGAGCTACAAATAAGGTTGCAACCAAGTACACCACCAGAGGTTTGGGAGCAGAGACAAAGGGACTTCATCATAGCATTGAAAGGAATATTTTATATTATGGCAAATTGTGGGAAGTTTCTTGATGACACGATATAGATTTGGACCTCGCTGCAGGAGGTTCCAAATGTCTTGAAGATTGAGGAGGAACTGCAGGCCAAGAAGAAGCAGGGCAATGAGATTCTGGAATTTGTGAAGACCTTACCAATCTTGCAGAGGATTGCCATCATTTCTGAAGGAAAGAATCTCCAGACGCAAATAGATGATCCGTGGAGGAAAGTATAGGTATTGTAGGAGAGTACTCAGCCATGGCAGGAGGAAGCCTTGGAACTTTCCTAGGAAGTGGATGAAGGGTTGAAGGAATTGAAGAAAAGGAAAATAGAGCTATTGCAGAAGACCACTAGCCCTACATCAGAAGCTTTCCCTAAGGAGGCATAACAGGAAGAAAAGTTAATGGCGTAAACACTCTAGAATTACAACACAATATACAATGGGATCACAACAAAGATTAAAGGCATCAAAGTTCAGTGACTCAGGATGAGTCACTGGTGAGTGTTGGGGGCCTATTGGGCATGGCCCAACTTGGTCTGAGTTTTGGGTTAAAGACCCCACAAAAGAAGAATCGGACCGCACGGAGCTGGCGAAGATATATTCATTGCATGAGCTTTTAGGTATTTTGGGATGGGATAAATCCATTATTTTGTAATGGGTATTAGGTAGTAGTCCTTATTTTATGGAGCCATGGTATGCGGACCACAATTTTTGTATAGGTGATGTTAGGGTCCAACCCTAACCCCTTTATTTATGTAATAAACCCAATAGGGTCGAGTCATAGTCATAGATAGTTAAGGAGTCAATAAAGCCCATATTAATAATTGTAAGTGGTTGACCTGCATTTAAGAAAGGGAACACAGTTAGTTTCAATGGGCCATAATTACTAAATAAAGTGGTTAACCCTTGTTATGCAAAGGACCACTAGTCCTTAGGTTTTTGATGGTCATTTAGCTATAAATAGTCATAGTTAGAAGGGAAAGATCATTGAGTCTTATTTCATGATCAAGCTCTGCTCTATTGGAGGTTTCCCCCTCGAAGAGGCAAGTGAACTTTGCTTTTATCTTTGAATAATAAGATACTTGTTGTTTTTCTCATTTTATTTTGTGTTCTAGGTTGTATTTCTTCATATATTTGGTATTTTGGAATTTCTCGCAACTTAAGAGCATAAAAGATGAATTGTATACAAGGATATGTAATACTTTGTAAAGAATAATCTAATGGGAATAGGAGAATAAGTGAATTAAATCTCTGTGTTCATGTCTATAGTCTGTAGTTTTGGAGAAGGCTCTGCAGTTGAGTGCACGAAGACCTTGAAGAGTCTGCAGCTGAGTGCGAATACCACCTGCAGCTAGGTGTGTAGGTTAGAGAAGTGAATGTAATTGAGATGTGTTCAATAAAGAATAAGTTTTGGAAAAGTGTTGCATCTCTATACATATTATTAGTTTATTATTATGTATCTGATTATGTATGATTTTCATTGAATTATGCGAAGAACTATAATATGTACTATTATTTTTAGATTTTATGTATTTCTGTTAAACTAATCATTCACACAAATTTCTGATGCATGTAAAGTTATAAGACTGATATACAATAGAAGTAAATACATGATGCCACTTCATAGATATCCCTTCGGTTGCAGAAACCTGGTTCTACAACATCCCATAACTACTTAAGGTGAGACTGCGACCTGCATGCAGGTCATTGCCAAAAGGGCCAGTAGTTGAGGGTTTTGATGGTGCACAACACACTTTTAACCCAGGTCAAGCCCCTTCAAACCAACACCTATAGGAAGGGTAATGATCGATGAGAAGAATTATATTGCAGCTGCTACTTGTTCCCTATCAATCTTTTCCAAATCTATGCCACTCTAGGACTAAGACTCTACATCACCCCCCTCATTCCTAGAGGTATACCTACATGCATGGAAAGATATACCTTTGGTTTGTAGATATTTTTAACTCAAACGCCATCTTTTTTACTTGTCTAGTAAAATATTTCTTCAAATAAGCTTTACCCTTACTAAATAGCACATCATGTCCATGACCTTCAAGCATAGATACAAAAACTATATTTTTCTTCAGACCAGACACATACATTACATCCTTTAGGTGAATATGGGAGCCTGACTCCCTCTTAAAGGTTAAAGTTCCAATCCCTTTGGTACTATACCTTCCATCATCTACAAGGTCTATGCATAACTGTATTTCCTTCTCCTCTAGGATACTGAAGAACTCCTTACTTCCTGCCATATGATATGAGGAAAAACAAATTAGGTACCACTCACTCCCTCTTACTGTTCTTTCCATGCAATAATTAATGCGGGTGAAATCTAGCTCTAAAAGTGATGCACGAGCATCTCCTCCTACTCCTTCTATAGGATCCTTATTGGATTTCTTATGTGGAAACTTTATTGCATATTGTCCATACTTATGGAAGTGAAAGCATTTAATCTTACTAGGGTCTTTCTTCTTTCCATGGTTCTGGCTAGCTTCTCCCTTGTCTTGAGCCTTCTTTCCTTTGACATCATTTCCTTTTCCAACTAGAGCACAATCTTATTCCTCATTGAATCTGGATGTGACACCATCTCTAGTGTTTCTTTTGATCTCCTCCTGCACCAAATTAGATCAAAGTCTCTCCCAATCTGGTAGCTTGTCTCTTCCATTATTTACATATTCATAACCGTGCTAAGATTTCAAAAGGCCAAGGAGTGCTAAGCTCCCAAGTTCAGATGATGGAACATTTTCTCCTACTCCTCCAAGTTCATCTCAAACCTATGTGAATCTAGGTTGGTACTAAGGAATGGTTTCATTTTTATTCATTTGAATGCTCTTGAGTTTATCTCTCAATGCTAATTTCCTGGCATCATTGCTGCTCTATACTATATATGTGAGATTTTTCCACATTACAAAGGGAGTCTCCTTTCCATGCAAGTTTGAAACCACATGATATTTGAAACCCTAAAAAATAATCCTCCTCACTTTTTCCATGTCTTTCTTCTACTGAGAAAGTGCTTGTGCATCTAATGCTAGTGGTTTTGGAATATGAGTTTGCATATATTCCCATACTCCATTGTCATCTAGGACAACTTCCATCCTATATTTCAAAGCACAAAAATTCGAGGTGCCCTCTAATGTATACTCAAGCCTCAATCCACTGAAAGAGGTTTTTCTTGCACTGAAGAGAAATTACACCCAAAACTTTACAAATAGAAATTTTTCTAAGAGAAGATGTGTAACAAGGATTCTATGTAGTCTTCCTCAGCGCTAATACCATGTAGAAATTGTGAGAATTTTTCTACTGCTAATGAAATCGAATTTAAATCAAGAGATATAAATTTCTTGTACTATTTTGTATAAAGGAAAACACATGATAGAAACACATGCAACTATCAAAGCACAAGGAACACAATGATTTTACAGGGGAACCCAATTGGGAAAAGCCCCTCCATTTTTTTGTATTAATTCAAATGAGAATATGGATCAATTACAATATCTTTCTTCAATCCTGAAGCACACCCTACATTGAAATTCTAACATCATGCTCACTAACCTTCTATGAACAACAATTAGCGAAAATATGCATTTTCCATCCTCTTATTTCTTTACGCAATTGTGGAGGAAATTATCTCCTAAATAATAGGGAAAGTCCCTATTTCCTTGTGAACTTTCGAGAGGAATTTACCACCTTCTTAATGAAAAAGTATGTATACTCAACTAATATACAATTGATAATTACAATGCGCCTTTCCTCCAATCCAACTAGGTAATTCGAATTCCATGCATGAATGGGTTTATTTTTAGTAAATTGATTCGTTAACTGATAAATGAGTGAGTTGACAACTGTTATAATTAGTCAACTTAAGTTCTACTGACTCCACTAAAGAGTAGAGGTCAATTAATCGAGTTTAACCAATAATAGCTCCTATAGATTTCTAATTTTAGCAATCGACCCATGCACAACTCTACTTCAAGCTTATAGCTTGAATTTACTGAATTAACTAGGAGACAAAGCCTTGTCACTCCAACTGACTACAATCCAAGTCTTCTTGCTAATATGGAAAATCAGATTTCTCCATTTGATTAAGGCACAAGTCAATTTAAGTCTTTCTTGCTACAATTCTAACAATCCACATAACTCTTTTTCCTTCCCTAGGATACCTTCAATTTCTTCCTAATATTGAGCACTTCTTACTCCATTTCTTTTAGAATATTTAGTCAAAGCACCAAATTTCTATTCACTGGGTCATCGTAGCTAACATGAATGTTTCATTTTCTACCATATAATGCCTCAAAGGGGCTCAACTTTAGTGATCCATGGTATCCATTTTTATATGAAAATTTAACTAGTAGAAGGAATTCCTCCCCCCCTTTCACTACAAGAAAAAAGGTCATTGGTGAGGGTCATGCCTGTGATGGACCTTTAAGGTCCATCACCAATGTGACATATGGTGACTGTCTTTAAAAAAGTGTTGTTGTAAGTGTATATAGTGATGGTCCTTTAAGGTTTGTCACCAAAGCCATTTTCAATGACACTTTTGGTGAGGGTAGTTAAAGGCTTGTCATTAATTCTCTCTTTGGTGACTCTTTTGGTGAGGATTGTTAAATACCCATCAATAATTCTATCTTTGGTGACACTTCTAGTGACGATATTTTATTGACCATCACCAATGATCTTTTTGGTTACTTTTGATGACAGTCAATAAATGTTTGTCATCATTGATCATTCCAATGAGTTTTTTATGACACTTCATGCCTATGACGGACCTTTAAGGTCCATCACCAATGTCGCATATGGTGATGGTCTTTAAAAAATCATTGTTGTAAGTGTATATAGTGATGCTCCTTTAAGGTTTGTCACCAAATCCATTTTCAATGACACTTTTGGTGAGGGTCATTAAAGGCCCATCAATAATTTTTCTAATTGGTGACACTTTTGGTGAAGGTCATTAAAGGCCCATCACTAATTCTCTTTTTGGTGACACTTCTAGTGACGATATTTTATTGACCCTCACTAATGCTCTTTTTGGTTACTTTTGGTGACGGTAAAAAAATGTTCGTCATCATTGATCATTCTAATGAGTTTGTGATGAAGCTATGTACTTGTTACTATATTTTTTGTCAAAAGATAATGATTTAAGACCATTGTTGCAAAGTCCCTTTTATTATGTGTCCAAGGTCATAGTGGTTATAATAGTTAGTCAATTTGTTAAGAATTAATTAGTGTTTATCATTTCCCTCAAGTCATAAGAATATAGTTTTCCTATGAGTCAACACATGATTCATCTCTATTAGGTTTATTAGCTAGCAAATTTCCTTTAAATAAAGTTCCACTAGTGTGTGTAGGAACTATATTATTTAATACATAATCAAGCTCTATCAATTCTATTAATGAGAGAGATCTAGCACTCCTCAACACTCATGGCACACCTTAACATGCTTTGGAACAGTACACTAACATTCCTTGGCGCCTCACATGTCTTGGAACATCTTTGTACCTAGAACATCTTGCCTTGAGTAGGATGCCCAAGCACATGTTGGCATGCCCTATCATAGCATAACACTCCCCTATCATGTGTTGGCATGCCCTGGAACACCTTGGCAAAATATTGCATTGAAAAACATTAGAACTTGGCACACATTGGAACTTGGCATGCATTGGAACATATTATAAGTGTGCCTAGCATGCCCCTTTTGAAAAAGATAAAGTCCCAACTTATTAAGCCTCTTATGTGTTCATTTCCTTTCATTTAGCCTTGTTTATTCCTTTTGTTGCCTTGAAACTCCTTGACGCATATTGGCATACTATGGCACCATGCACATCCTAGCATGTATTAGCACCTAGAATGCCATGGCACTATTTGGCACATGCTAGCACACCCCAAGAATACCTAGCACACTCTAGCACTTCTTGACATTCCTTGATATTACCTGGTGCGCCTTACTCGTGGTTAGCATACCTTGTCACTCCCTCCTTGGCATGACAGCTAACAATCATTAACACTCCCTGATGCACCCTTATATTCATTCACTTCCATGCATTTTGACCTAGTGCTCCCTTGTGTTGTCCTAGTACTCCCTAACACTCAGCATGCATTGACACTCCCTAGCACACCTTAGCACTCTTCAATATGCTCTTCCACTTCATAGCATGCATCACACTTCCTAACACACATTGGCACTTGGCAATTATTAGCATGTTTGGCATGCATTGAGATGATTTGGTGTGATTTTGCATGGTTTAATATTAAAGTTATTTGAGATCAATTATTGGAAACTATATGAGAAGAAATGGAGGAAGATTTGGCACTTGGCACCTATTGGCACCTAGTGTTGGTTTTCTTAGCATGACCCTCATGGAAAAGGTAAATTGATGACTTATTAACCCTATTATGTGCTCATTTACTTGTAGTTTAACTTGTTCCTCTATTTTGTTCCCTTGATAGTCCCTGGCATGCATTGTCACACCCTTGTACATCTTGGCATGCCTTCGCACTTGGCACATCTTATCTTGTTTGACATGTCTTCGTACTATTTGGCACATGTTAGCATGCCCTAGAATTCCCTAACACACCTTGGCAGTCATGAATTTACAACTAGCATTACATTTTTCCATGACTTGGGAACATTACATTTAGTAGAACACCTTGGCAATTCCTAGTTTTCATGCCCTCTATTATCCTCCACAATGTCCCAAGCTGATGAGGAGATCGATGGAGGTAATCATAGACTAAGATTTTAGTTTGGTAGCTAGCCCTATCAAACTAGAGAGCGCTCTCTCTATGAAATCACAACAAAGAGATGACTGGAATGTAAAGGATTTTAGGCTAGATAGCTAGTTTCAAGTGGGTTTTGGAAAATTTAGGTTTTTGTTGCTGAATAAGGGAGAAAAACCAGGTAGCTAGGTCAAAGGATCAAAGGGTTACAACAAAAAATACAAAAAGGAGAAAGGTAGCATTACTTTTGTGATAGATCTTAGGATTTTTTGGTGTATTTTAGTGTTTAGAAGAAGCAAAAGGTATTAATGAGCATGAAACATGAATTCATTAAGCAAGAAATGAAGTAACACATAATGATTTTTCCATAAAAATAGAGATTTATGCAAAGAATTTTGTTTATAAAATGTAAGGAAAACCATTGAATAATTGATGAATGGAAAGAGAAGACTGATATCATTCATATAAAGTTATAATAGAGAAAAAATAACATCACAAACTTACTGCATGTGAATTCCTAGATAATAGTTGCAAATTGTGTCCTTTGATTTCCAGAAAATGTTCAAGTACAAGATAGAATAGTTCTCTCCTCTGAAATCCAACCCGTTCTATCACTGAGAAACTAATACATAAAGACCAAAAAAACATCTCCCCACTCTTAGTGGTTGAATCAGTGACTCTATGAACTATTC
The DNA here is from genome assembly GCA_000404065.3 of Pinus taeda. NCBI lineage: Eukaryota > Viridiplantae > Streptophyta > Pinopsida > Pinales > Pinaceae > Pinus > Pinus taeda. The sequence goes on from APFE031651202.1 coordinate 46,094, forward strand.
CATGAGGTGTTCTAACCAAACCCTAATGTCTAGGGAAGTTAAAAATGACTTCTACAATTAACTTTAACTCCAACCACTCCCATAAATGAGGTAAAATTTACATCAAAACAACTTATAAATACTAACAGCCCATTATTTCCATTTACTTTTACCCCTCACATTCATCTACTTCACCCTTTTGACTTTTACTAGAGTCAAACTAGGAATTACAAAAAAATTACACAGTGAAAATTTTACAAAAATCTCAGAAATTTCCAGGTGTACAACAAGATGTTGGAGGCCATTTTTGAGTGCCTTTCTAAAGTCCAAATCCATATCGGAAGCCTTTTCTGGAAATCTAGGAGAGTGTAGATGTTGTTTCACTCAAAATGATCAATCTTTGGCTAAGATATGGCCATTCTCCCAAGGTGTCTCCAGGTGTGCAATGAAATGGAACGAAAGGGCCAGAAAGGTGATTTTTGGCCTCTTTTGTGCAAATTTCTCAAAACCTGAGCCCCAGACTAGGAAAGTTGCCAAATGGGGTTTGAGTTGGGGTCATAAGCTTTCCAAAAATGCCGATTTTACATCATTTGGAGCCATGAGGAAGAAGCAAAGCGTGAGCTCGCTGTGCTGCTAGACAAAAAATTGCAAAAAAATTACAAGTCTACACCAAAACACAAAATTTTCTCTAAACCCTCCCAAAATTTGTCTAGATATGCCTCCTTAGCACACCCAGAATTTGCTAACACTCCTTATCATACACTATTATTAATTCATTTCCATGCAATTGAAACTAGTCCTTCCTTGTGTTTCCTTGACGCTACCTAACGTACCTTGTCAATGCCTCCTTAGCACACCCAAAACTTGCTAAGACTCCTTATCACACACTCTTATTCATTCATGTACATGCAATTGAAACTAGTCCTCCCTTGTGTTTCCCTGGCACTCCCTAGCATGCGTTGGCGCCACACCCTAGCACCTGACACCTCTTGGCATGCCTTAGCACTTGCTATGTCTTGGAATGACTAGCATGCCTTGGAACTTTCTAGCATGTGTTATCACTTCCTGGGTTTCCTTTCACACCTTGGCACTTCCTAGTTGTCATGCCCTCATAGATAGCCTTATGTTTTTTGTGACTTTGGAACCGAACCAAGTCATTGAAAAAATAGTGTTGTCCCTAGACAAAAGTGTCCCTTTTTCTAAAATTGCTTTTTCCATCCCCTTATCATAATCATAGGCTTACCTATTGCAAGTCCTATTATGAAATTATCCTAATGCACTTTGTCCTTAGGACACCTGGAAGACACTCTTATTCATTTTTTTCCATGCACTTTGACCTAGTTCTCCCTTGTGATGCCCTCACACTCCCCAACACTCCTTGACATGAATTTACATTTTTTGGCATGTGTTATCACGCCTTTTCATTCCTTGGCATACCCTGGAACTCCTTAGCTATCATGCCCTCATAACTACCTTTATTGGTTTTAAGACTTGGGAACCAACCAAGTCCTACCTCAACTACAACTGTTGAAAATAATACTGAGAGGGGGGGTGAATCAGTATTATCTAGTCCTGATGATGAGTCTGGTTTTAGACTCGAAACGTCGATATAAAAATGATGAACACTGTGGTAAATCCGAACTCTTCTCAGAAACCACCCCACAGTAATCTGCAATCCAAAATTATCTAGTCCTTTTAACAATTCTTCCTTATTTATACTTTGAATTATTTTTGCATATCAGTACCACAAAACAATGAGCAATGAACAAGAAAAACAGACAGTCACATCAAAGAACACCAGATATAAGGTGGAAACCCAATGTGGGTGAAAACCACCTGCTGCAATATGTCTCTATCTTCTTTCAAATTAGAAACTCCTTTGACAATGGTCTTGTACTGGTGCAGTCCTTTACCAGTACGCAGGCTGCAACCTGCAGAGAGCTACAACTCTCTCTCGTTTTCCAGTCTCTCCTGGAAGGGAGCTACAACCCCCTACTTTTTTTCTTTCAAGGACCACTTTTCATAAATTTTCAAACTGGATCCATAAATATCAAATGATCATCAAGTACTAGTAAGTCACCTAGATAAACAGATCCACAATAACAGATAACTAAACCCAGAACACCTTATCAACAAAAAATCAGTCAACAAAAGATCTTAAGACAGATACGCAATTTCCTTTTCTGGCACCTCTGTGGCGCCTCCGCACTGCGCCTTCTGTGGCGTCTCCTGTGGCGCCTCCTGCGGCATTTCCTGTGGCGTCTCCTGTGGCGCCTCCTGCGGCGTCTCCTGCGGCGCCTCTTGCGGCGTCTCCTATGGCGCCTCCTGTGGCGTCTCCTACGGCACCTCCTGAGGCACCGCTCCTGTGGCATCTCCTGTGGCACCTCCTGTGGCATCTCCTGCGGCGGCTCCTGTGGCATCTCCTGTGGCGCCTCCTGTGGCGTCTCCTGCGGCGCCTTCTGTGGCGTCTCCTGCGGCGCCTTCTGCGACATCTCTTGTGGCACCTTCTGCGGCGTCTCCTGCGGCACCTCCTGTGGCATCTCCTGCGGCGCCTCCTGTGGAATCTCCTGTGGCGCCTCCTGTGGCGCCTCCTACGGCGCCTCCTGCGGCGTCTCCTGTGGTGCCTCCGCACTTCCGCGACTACAGCACTCAAGAGATCACCCTTCACAGATTCGGTTTCCACTTCACTTTCATATAGATCGAGCTTTTGAAACAATAACCCAATATTTCAGATCTTAAGATATTCAATCCAAAAGCATACCCAAGCCAAATGATCTCCTTTGCTTTATATAGGCAA
>APFE031651202.1:55446-66109 GCA_000404065.3 Pinus taeda
CCGTGAACTTTTCTCCTGCATACTTCTTAATTCTCATCATATTGAGAGCCATGCCATGGGTGTTGCCATCAAGTACAACATCTTTAACATATAACCATACCAGAAACATATTGCCAACAAACATGAATTTACATTTTTTGGCATATGCTATCACGCCTTTTCATTCCTTGGCATACCCTGGAATTCCTTAGCTATCATGCCCTCATAGATAGCCTTATTTTTTTTGTGACTTTGGAACCGGACCAAGTCATGGAAAAATTAGTGTTGTCCCTAGACAAAAGTGTCCCTTTTTCTAAAATTGCTTTTTCCATCCCCTTATCATAATCATAGGCTTACCTATTGCAAGTCTTATTATGAAATTATCCTAATGCACTTTGTCCTTAGGACACCTGGAAGACACTCTTATTCATTTTTTTCCATGCACTTTGACCTATTTCTCCCTTGTGATGCCCTCACACTCCCCAACACTCCTTGACATGAATTTACATTTTTTGGCATGTGTTATCACCCCTTTTCATTCCTTGGCATACCCTGGAACTCCTTAGCTATCATGCCCTCATAACTACCTTTATTGGTTTTAAGACTTGGGAACCAACCAAGTCCTACCTCAACTACAACATCTTGACCAAGTTACAGTTACTACAACTATACTAGCCCTTATTCACCTAAGAATGGCTTATAACTCATCTTAGGCTACTCATGCCCAATCTTAGCTCATCTCATTAAGAAGTTACCAAGTCAAGGCTCATGTCTAACCATGACAATAAAACAACTAAGCAACATAGTTTACATCTTGGCATGGCATAACACCTAGCATGTCTAGCAATCCCTTGGCACTTTATGGCACACGTTAATATTCCCTGCATGCCATGGCATGCTTTAGCACTCCCTATCATACCGTACCACTCCTTGACATGTCATGGCACTCTTGCATGCCTTGGAACTACCTAGCATATAACTTTGTCACTCCCTCCTGAGCACACTTGGAATTCACTGACACTCCCTATCATACACTTTATTTATTCATTTCCATGCATTTGGAACTAGTTTTCCTTTGTGTTTATGTCGCACTCCCTAACACTTCCTGACATGCATTGGCACACCCTAAAATGCATTGGCACACCTTGACACACATTGGCATACCATGGCATGTCACCCTAACGCTAGCATTTCTTGGCAGCACCTAACATACCTTGTCGTCCCCTCCTTAGCACACCTAGAACTCACTGACACTCCTTGTCACACACTCAATCATTTATTTCCATGCATTTAAAACTAGTGCTCCCTTATGTTTCCCTGGAACTCCATAACACTTCGTGGCATGCATTGGCATGCCCTAGCACCTGACACATCTTGGCATGTTTCCCTAGCTTCTAATATGCCTTAACACTGCCTAACATACCTTATCACTCCCTCCTTAGCACACTTGGAACTCAATAATATTTCCTGTCACAAAATCTTAATCGTTCATTTGCATGCATTATTTTCACCTATTGCCCCCTTGTGTTCCCCTAGCACTCCTTATGTTATATACCTAGGGGGGATAATATGGGGTACCAAGGGAGGTACCCAAGGTAATAATGTAATAATGGGATTAGCCATAGTAATAAATAAGGTGGTTAACCCATATCATGTAAGGGACCACAAGTAGTTAGTAATAATGTAATGGGTCCATGGTATTAGTCGATGGTATGAGGGAACCATGGTAATGATCCATGGTATTGTATGTATGATGCCTATATAGAGGCTAGAGACTCCACATGGAGAGAGGTCAAGGAATAGTGTCAAGGATCATTGTATGAATAGGCATATGGCTTGTGGAGTGTTCTCCTTCCTTAAGGAGTGAATGTATGGTGTTGCCCTACCATAAGGGTTTGATCAATAAAGAATCATTTCATATTATTTCTGGGTTTATTTGCATTGTCTTATATTTTCATATCAGATCTATAATATTTCCGGGTTAGATCTATAACAAGTATCATATCTACAACAAGTGGTATCAGAGCTATTTTTTGGGATTAGATCTACAACAAATGGTATCAGAGCTATAACACCTTAACACTTCCTAGCATGTGTTTTTGATGGACAAAACATTATATATAGGGAAGCTCATCCTCCATTTATGGACAAGTAAATTTGGTTGAATAAGTCTATAATAAGAAGTGCGAATATAAAAAACCAAGAGAAGCAAACAAAGATAAAATTTTGGTATTGTTTATGGGTCTGTTTTAGGGCTAATAGATCCATATGTGCGAAGGAAGGAAGAACTATTGACTATAGGAAAGGTTGGAGATCTTGTTGTTGTACAAGAAGTCAAATCAAGGAAGAAGAATAAGCAAGGTTACACGCAAAATTATAATAAGAGTTCATACCATCCAAGCGAAGAAGATCAAGGTTCAAAAGGTTGGTCAACCACACGTTATAGGGTTTATGCAAGAGGGCCAAGAACTACAGATCTGATCCATGGAACTCGAATTTGAAGGGTAGTCGATTTATTGAAGGAAGAATCCTGATCATTGTTGACTCAAGGAAAAATAAGGAAGCTAAATCAAGGAGGCTTGTGACTTGGTCCTGGAGAGGTCATTTAGTTAAGGGTCTAGGCCATGGTCTTGAATTCGTCAATTGAAGTCTATATAAGAAGAAGATATCGTTTGGGTTTTCCTCTCATGTTGGAGAGGTTTTGGCCCTGGTTGATCGCATATTCTATGTGTCTCTTGTCTCCTCATTGTTTATGCATTGGTAGATGTTTGATGAAGAATATTGCTTTGACTATTGTTTGCTATTGTGGATTAGTATTGAATGTGTTTGTGTATGAAAAATCGGTTGGGTTTGTAAACTATGAGTAGAGCAGTGTTTGATTGATGCATGCTTCCTACAATAAAATTTGTCTCTTACTTAAACAATTAATTTAGTGGAAACATGGGTATTTGGAAAAATATTTTGGAATTTATGCACCTTACAAGTACATCAACTCATATAATGCATAAATATAATGGAAAGTTGTAACGTGTTACATCATAGAAAGGATGTTGATAAAATATGATAGCTTAAACGTACATGATAGTTTGTAAAGATGGGGAATAACTATTATTTAGTCATAGGTAGCCTAATTAATTCATTTTTTAATATTTAAATGTCCATGATGATTTTGAAAGTAGGTGGGTAGAAATTCTTACTTATGTCATAGATAGCCTAACGAGTACTTTTCTCTATCTAGAATGATACTAGACACAACTTTTTTATATTGTGTGCTTCTTCATTTTTTTATTATTATAATATATCATGTTATAAAAACTCTAAAATAAGCTTCTCACTTTGGTTCTTGCATTTGTGGTAAAATCTGTACCAACTTTTGAAAGTAGTGTTATTCTGGAGGATACCAACAATATTTTTCACTCCATAAAAGTTTTAACCTATCTTTAGTCTTTGATGAGTTTTTTTGGATGATTGTACTTTAAAAATAAAGATGCATCTGCAGTTTTCTCACTTGCTAATTTAGAATCAATGAAAAAAACAAAAATAATTACTTACATTTATTTGTAGAGTTTACTTGAAATTGATGGAACATGGTGATTACATCAAATGAGAGTGAAATTGAATTTTAAAATTTTATTAATGTCCTCAATGCTTGGAAAATGTAATGGGATCAGATGATAAGTTAACATGTAAGGTATTTAGTGAGACATTGCTTCTATTCTAAGAAAAGTATATGTAAACCAAGTGCAATGCCGGGGAGAGAGAGGATTCTGTAGTGTGCAAAGCTTAGTTGTGTGGGTTTGGGGCTAAGTCATAGTTTCCCTATTTAACTGAAGTAAAATGAGGGGAAATGAGGCAATGCATACTTTGTAAATATTATCTATGAGGATTTGGGGTTCAAGACTTAGTCACTTCACAATTGAAATAAAATGAGATCAAATGAGACAAGGACTTGCAAATTATTAGTTATATGTAATGACATTAAAGTGAGTAAACACAAAGTATCAAAATTCGAAGTAGAATCAACCCTTGTGTATGAAAATTCAACCAAGAATTTTTTTATGGCTAAATTACCCCTCAAATATACATTTGATTAATGCAAAAGCTTAGAAAACCACATCTATGTAATCGAGGTATCCCTCTCAGATGCACAAACCTTTCCCCTTGGCTTCCCATTGACTTTGAGGTTGTGTTCCCCTACACTCCTATATGCTTACTAGGGATACTACACGCCAACATGATGGATTCTAAGATATATTGTGATAGGGGGGATGAAGGTTTCAGAAATTCTTGTTGCCACATGAAAGTCTTGCCATGTTTAATTCAACACTACAGTAGGAAAATGCTCATGTAGAAGGATTTATGGTGCTTTTTCAATTGTGGGAAATAGAAATGCCATACATTATGGTGCTTCTTGGTACAATATTACCGATTCATGGAGGAAGATCAATGGTTCCTTGGGTGGAACTATACCAATCTGCGGGTGGGACCAGGCTCACGAGATTCATTTTTACTACCATCACAATGAACTACAACCAAATTGACTCATGAGATTCATTTTTTACTGCCATAACAATGAACTACATCCAAATTGGTTATAAAAGATTGCATTGTTAAAAATTAATTTTTAGCTTTAAAGTTTGACATAATAATTATAAAACCAAATCTCATAATTAATTTTTAGCTTTAAAGTTTGACATAATAATTATAAAACCAAATCTCATTTGTTTAAATAACATGGAAACCAATAATAATAATATTAGATAATTAAACATTAATACAAAATATTTATAGTTTTTTTTGGTTTAATTATATAAAATCCAAATCTAAATTTGTTTAAAATTAAAACTTACAACATGGTTAATTATTTTGTAATTTTGAAAAATAAAAAACATAATTTTTTGAAATGAGTATACAATAAGATAAGAAAATATACATTCCATGCCTTTTGATATATTCATAAAATATAATGTTTTTAAAATTAATAAAAAACAATAATTATAATTAAAAAATTTAACGTCTCAAATTAAAATTAATTTCTACCACGTTTTCTTTCCCGCCTTGAATGAATGTTGAGTAGTTGAAAAAAAAGGAAAGACCATTTTGCCCCGTTTTCATCCCCCCTTTAGTGTATTTGAATACATTTTGAGAAGTTGAAAAAAAGAGGAAAGGCCATAAATTTTGAAAAGTTGAAAAAAAGAGGAAAGACCATTATGTCGCATTTTCTTCCTCGCCTTAGTGTATTCAAATGAATATTGAGTAGTTGAAAAAAAATGAAAGACTAGAACAAGATTTCCTCCCTGCCTTAGTGTATTTGAATGAATGTTGAGTAGTTGAAAAAAAAGGAAAGACCATGGGCACAATACAATCTGATCTGTGGCTATATGGAAACAGGTACAAGTCGCTCTGATCGATGATGATTCTTAGAATTGATTTGCAAATTTGTTTTATATTTTCACATGAAATGTATGTTGAGTAGTTGAAAAAAAAAGGAAAGACCATGGGAATAGTACAATTTGATCTATGGCTATATGGAAACAGGGATAGGTTGTTGGATCAATTTTTAAGGTTTCTAGGTGGATGACCACTCTTAGAATTGATTTACAAAATTGTTTTATATTTATATGGAAACAGGTACATGTAGTTGGATAAATTTTTAGGGTTTCTATATCTATGACCATTCTTAGAATTGATTTGCAAATTTGTTTTATATTTTCAGACGAAATGTTGCAGTAATTTAGTGGCAGTTATTGTTTCATGGTTGAATTTGGATGTGTTGAGAAATAAGATTGAGGATGGGCTCTTTAATGGATTATTGTTGCATGGTTGAATTTGGATTTGTTGAGAAATAAGATTTAGGAGGATTTCTTCAATGGCTTGCTAACAAAACATAGATCTATTTTCGCTGGGCAAATTTGGACCACAATGGAAGGATCAAAAGACTCAGTCTTCTTTCAAGAGCCCAAGAAAATACTTGCACTGGTATCCTTTCTCTCCTTTAATTCCTTCCTCGATTTCAATTTCTTCAAACAATCTGCCAACGTTTTCACCTTAAATTAGGTTATTTGGGTTTTGTTTTTTAAGAATTTTTCTTCAAATGAACTAGCCCCACAATTACTATATTGACAATGAAATTTATATTAAATATATGCTGAACTCTTATAGTAGTTAGTAGTTTGGTAGTATACCACACCAGGAAAGAACAACAATGTAGACTTCTCAGGGTAGCTCCCTGCCCTCCCTCATTTCAATGTAATGCGAAAAGATTTTCTTGCTCTCTTTCCATTTTATGGTAGTTCCTAATCAGAAACCTCAATTTCAAGCTCTGTTACCAGAAACCAGAAACGGAACGGAAGTCTTCGTTTCTAAAAAAACCTCTTCGTTTCTGAAAAACAGTATAAAAAATGGAACAATATGAAAAACTGTTTTATACGGTAGTTTTTGTTTTTTAATGCAAGGAACTGGGTTTTGGATTTAATGCAAGAAACTAGGTTTTTTCCAAAAACGGTTATTTTCTTGAAAATGTTTTATGGAAAACCTTAATCTAGTTCATTTGCAATATGGATCTCTTTCCCATTGGATGTCGACATGAATCATAAAAAGCATTGTTTTCTGGATAGTTTTTGAAGGCATTTCATAGTCTATGGTTAGAAGTCAACCATATATAGCTTAGGTGCTAACGGAACAGGTTTGTTGCAAATAGGTTGGGTGTTCTCCCTAGTGACAACACCTTGTAATATTGCTTAATATATCTTTAACAACGTCGAATATTTAGGGATTTTATTAGTTAAAGTTATGTTCTTTTTTTAATTGTAGCCACTGATGTGTAGCACAATATGGTTAAGTTTTACAATTTTTTTTTTTTTGTTATTTTGTGTTTCTTTTATTTGAAAGTGGATTAGTGATTGTATCTAATATTTAAAATGTGTATTTTAATATAAAATTATAAATTTAAATGTATAAGGTACAATATATATATTTTATAAATTAGTAATGTAATATAGATATTTTATATATAGTTTTTTAAATAAGTAGTTAAATAATTTAGTTAATTTTTCTAGTTAATTAATTATTTTATATAAACATTGGGACACAATATTTTTTTTTGCCATTGGTCTGGTTTATAACCTCTCAAATGATTGGAAAAGGATTTTGATAAAACCATCATATAGAAACTTTTATCAACTATTAGACTATCTATAATATTAAATATTATCAACCAAAGACATTAATTTAATATATAAGAAATAATAATTATCTATTATCCATCCCATTAATAGTTTTATCCCATAAATGTTCTTTCATCAGAGATAAGAGAGATTATGTTAGGTAATTTGCAATAATAAAGCTCAAGAGCAACAAGCTATTGATTAATATGTCTATAATACAAATGTAATATCAACTATGATAAATATGGAAAATTTCATAATTACATAAAAATAGTGATAGAAATAATTGTAAATCTATAAAAATAAACAAGTCTCAGAAATCAAAATACAAAATAGAAATCAATCATTTAATAAATTTTAAATACAAAACAAATAGGATTAATACTAAAAGAAAATACCCCTCTTCATTTATAAATAACCAGCGTAGATCTATCTCTCTCGAGCATAAGAGAGATCAAATCTCTCTCTCTCTCTCTCTCTAGCTACAAACCCTTTTAAGTGAAAATATTTGATCCTCTCAATGCTTGATCCACAGTTAAAATGGATCTAGGTTGCTTTAGTTATTAGCCTTTGAATATGCTACATTGCAGAAAAATACCATGGACAAAAACCATGGGTTAGGAGTACCATAGGAAAAAACCATGGGCAAGAAAAAACTATGCACTGGAGAATTTTATGTTTTTTAATTTTTTTATTTGATTTGATTTTGTTTTATTTTGACCCAATTAAAATGCCAAATATTATAACATATTCCCCACGTGGAAAGGATCTCTTGGCACAAAAGTCTAACAACCAAAAATATTTTAAGAGGGGCCTAGAATAAAATATCTAGATTATGACATTTCTTTTCAAGACTTCAAGGTCTCTCTCACTTGTTTTAATTTATGAAAGAAAATTGATGAGAAAAAACTAATAAACTAAATAAATATTAAATACAGCACCATGGAATCTAACAAAACCATGTGCAAAAACTAGCAAATTAAATGAATATAAAGTACAAAACCATGGAATATAACAAAACTATTGGCTATAACATTTTTTCAAAAGTTATTTTAACATAAACAAATCTAGGGACTAAAAAAGAATGGTTTGGTAAGTTCTAACCATGGGAGATAACATTTTTTTTAAAGTTATTTTAACATAAGATTTCATATTTAACAACTAAAAATGAATGGTTTGGTATGTTATAACCACATGTGATATTTATATATAATATTTAACTAAGTAGAAATTAAAAAAAATCACAATTTAATAATTTATTTCACTTATTTATATTGATCAACCACACTTGTTAATTGGAAATATTGACTCACATAAAAAAATTTAATGGATCCAACAGAATAAAATGAAAATTAATAAAAAATAACTAATATCAAGAAAGAGTATCTAAATTTAACTATTAAAATTTAACATAAAAATAAATTTACTATACAAAACCATATATATGATGCATTAAAATAATTAATATAAAACATGGCTACATATAATAATCATTTAATCAATGCAAATACAAATATGAGATAGCCATTATACACTTTAACAATAATTATCGTAAATAATATAGACTAGCCTAAATCCATCTTAATTTTAGATATACCAACACCCTAAAGGGCTCAAATCTCTTTTATGAATTAGTAACATGCATAAATATTTTATATATATTTTTATAAATTAGTAGTTAAATAATTTAGTTAAATTTTTTTTTCACAAAACTAGCAATTTAATCAGTCATATTACTTTAAATAATATTTATATTATAAAGATATTTCTATTATAACGAATTAAGATAAATTTTGAAAGTTTTCTCTTTAGATTTTGTCTTAAAATACATGTTGTAGTATTTATGGTTCTAGAAGTGGCAATAATTCAAGACAACTCTCTATTTTTGGCTCTATATTCAATGGAGATCAACTCAATCTCCACCATCTTGTTACCCAACCATGAAAAAAATAACCCAATAACTATGTGGAAAATGATACAGTAGATCCCAAATTTGAGGTCCACTCATGTCACATCCAATAATATATACAATGTATGTGGGATCATGTACTCATCCGAAAAATGCAAAGGCTAAATCAAACTTGAATTTGGCGCCAAGTGTTTCTTCACTATTATATTTGCCAGCCTAGAGGATCAAACATGGGTATTCAAGAATGGCTTATTTGAGAAATGGAAGCTTTGTTCATCACTATAAGTATTAAGGAATGGACAATGTGAGCAGCTAAAGCCTATGAGCAACTACCTATGAACCATAATATTTGAGAATGTTAATGATGAATGCTTGGTTTTATGTTTCATATTTTTCTTGTTTTTTCTCTCTCCTCGTTTCTTGAATGTGAAACAAATGCTTGGTTTTATGTTTTATATTTGTCATGTTTTTATCTCTCCCTATTTCTTGAATGTGAAATCTCCAAACTCCATTTCTCATGAGCAACTACCTATGAACCATAATATTTGAGAATGTTAATGATGAATGCTTGGTTTTATGTTTCATATTTTTCTTGTTTTTTCTCTCTCCTCGTTTCTTGAATGTGAAACAAATGCTTGGTTTTATGTTTTATATTTGTCATGTTTTTATCTCTCCCTGTTTCTTGAATGTGAAATCTCCAAACTCCATTTCTCATTTCGTTTCCGCTTTTTGGTTTCTAGTAACATAGATTTCAAGCCCTTTCTTCTAGCTTTGGTTGAATTTTTGCATTGCTCTCAACTCCAAAAGTAGGTGATAGAAGGGATGGGTAGAAAGCTTGGTACCTGAAATAGAGTTAAAGTGGAAGAAACATTGAGTCACATACTGCAAGATTTCTTCTGTGGGGTAAAGGATGACAACAAGGCCACAGTAAGCCCCCGAGAGAGAACGAAGATGCTACCGCATGCAGTGGTAACAATCAAATTATGGTGCAGCGCGGTATCTTAAGGTACACCAATGACATCATATTAGAAAAAATCTAAGCATGAAAATAGATTGAAACAAAAACAAAAGGGAAACCCTCACTAACTCGTTAGGCCCTTACTCGATAATCGAGCAACATTTGGGTATTAAAAATCAGGGATCCCTTCTTCAAAGTCCCTATTTGCTTTTATAGATCTCTTCATATTAATGGATGGCTTCGACCCTCCCTGAATGGCCATTGAATGAGTGTTGGGAATATTTTGTAGGCCATTGAATGAGTGCTGGGAATATTTTGTATCATAGTACATTTTTACAAACCACCTCAAATAGCCCACCTTATTTTAAGGGAGAGGGTAAAAAAGGTAAATTTATCCCTTGAAATTAGGAGTTACAGCCTTCCATTCACCCTAATTTTCAAGAATAGGTTTTATTTAAATGAATCCTATGGGCCAAATACCATATTTATAAAAGAGGTATGGTAAATTAATAGAAATATAAATAAACGAGAGGTATGGTAAATAAATAAAACATTTTTTTATATTTACTCCAAAAGTCACATTATATTTAAAAACACTCAAAAAATGTGTTATATTTAGGTGAAGCCTATGGGCCAAATACCATGGGCCAA
>APFE031651202.1:69313-140714 GCA_000404065.3 Pinus taeda
TCCATCTTAATTCTCGGTCTACCAAGTGCTCAAGAGGGATAAATAGATTGCATCCCCATAAAAGTGGTAGATGTGGAGTTAAGATGGATATAGGTTGTTTTTATGATAATGAAGATATTAAATAGACTTAGGAAATTATATTGTAAAAACATCTTAAGGTGAATGGTTAAAGCATAGACATTGGACAAGTATATTTGTATACTTCTGTTTTAAAATGAAACAAATCCAGGGCTAAAAGGAATGGATTGATTGCACTAGTCATCCTTCTATAACTTTCCAACATAGGCTGGAGTAAACAGATTGTAATTTGGGTAATTTTTCTAATTGCAAACAGGAACATACTTGTGTATTGGCAAGGTGGTTATGAGGTCCCTAAAAGTGATGAATTTGAATTTTTCTTGGTTTTATATATAGTATTAGGTTTTTTCTCATGCTTTCTGTGAATGGCACGGGTGAATTTTATCTTACACCCACTAGATTATCAATATGTAATTTTCGTAATTTTGATTTCATATTTTAAAGAAATGCAATGATTTCATTTGTGTATTCAATAAACACAATATTCTAATGGAATTCTACATTTGGGGTTTACCTATACAGATTCCATGGAGAAGTGTTAGTGGTGTGACATTAATTGTCCTCAAGTAGAGGCTTTAGTTTTACTCTTTTTTGGAAGAAAATACTTTCTTCCAACATTTTTGAGTTCCATGAAAAATTTGAAAGTCCTAATAGTATTCAATTATGGGTTCAAGAGAGACATAGTATTCAATTATGGGTTAAAGAGATCCACACTGAATGATCTATCGGCCTTATCTTCACTTAGTTTAAGGACTATTCACTTGGAGAGGCTGCATGTGCCCCCACTTCAAGAGCATAGTAAAGTCATGTAGAACTTAGAGAAGCTATCCTTAAGCTTTTAGTGAATATTGGAAAAATGTCTAGGTTCAATAACACCTAGTCGAGTATTAAGCTTCCAATAATGCTATATTTTGACCTGGAGCACTTTTGTGATTTGGAGGAGATGCCCCCTCATATTTGTGACACATCTTCAGTTGTGAATTGGGCTATTACTAACTGTCATTTCCTTTGAAGGTTACCTAATGACTTGGGGAACCTCAACTCTTTAAGAAAGTTAAGGAAGGAAATAAAGTACATTATGCTAAGTTCTCTTATGCTTTTCAAGTTTTTCTTGGATATCTACAACGTTTAGGTAGGAAAGTACATTCTGTTAATGAAAAATTGTCTTGATAGAAAGGCCCAATTTCAAATTCTAATGCTTTAAAAAAACATTGTATAATTGTAATGTTTCTAAAAGGAAAGCATATTTTTTCAATTTAAGTATCATGATCCCATATTCCGACTTATTTTTCAGTAACCCATTAGGCTTTGTAGCTTTGAATAAATCCATTTCTTTTGATAAGATCCTCTTCCAAATTAGAACGCAGTTTCCTTTTGGCAATAACACATATAATTTCTTGATTTTGTTATTGAGAAAATAGAGGTTGTGAAACAAGCCTGTGCCATACAAGGACTTGATTCATGAATTAGTATCGAATTATGGCTCTGAATGTAGACAATGTCCTTGATTTTGTTGCTTGAAAATAGAGGTTAAATGCTTTACTATTCACATAATTTCTTACAATCTTCCAAAGTATTGATTGTAAATCTCAGTCACTGAGGGATGACAGTAATGAACAAAGGTAATATTCTCATGGTTTGAAGTTCCCCTCTTACTAATATTTAATATATCACCCATAATTTTAACTATTAGTTAAAGGAATGTATTTGATTTGTAAACAATTCAATTGCTTGATTAAGATTTTGATTTTTTCCCTTTTTTATTTTTTTCTCAGATTTGGTATGAGATATCTTCCAAGATTTGGGTTCCCTAGTTTCCACACCATAGCTACGAGGTTCAGATGCTATCATTAAATATTCTCGGAACGTTACAACTTTTCCAGTAAGTGTGTTTGAAATATTGTTGTTACTTTTCCATGGTGTTAATGTAAATAAGCACTGCAACTAGTGCCATTATTTAGATTAAGTGCCGAAATCTAGGTGGTCTTGAAATGATGGAGTGATTGTTTTCTAGCTACTAAGGACATATGCATTTTTATCTCTTATGTTGTCCTGAGATATTCAAATTCAGAATAAGAATTGAGGTCTCGTTTCCATTGTACATTGCAGTCAGTTTCATGAACATAATATATAGTAGATTATCTTTTACTAATCAACTGTGGATGTGATCTCTCGCAGGAAAGGAAATTCAAAGTGAATTTGATTTCACATTGATTTGTCAAAACATCCACACAGGAAAGGAGATTCAAAGTGACACTGATTTGTCAAAATGGAGGCAAGAGAAAAGGAAACTTTGTATTCAACAATGCTCTTAATTTCATATGTACATGCACAGACATATTAGTAGAAAATATTGAGAAGGGTTGCCTAAGTAATATTTTCCATTCCACTACATTCTTTATAGCTTGTAAATAAATAACTCAGAAGAATTCATTACACTACTTGTTATTCTTTATTAATCAGTGGTTAAGTTTTTGATATTGAATTGGCTAAGATTTTTCTTCCTTCTGTGAAATTGTGTGTTCTATAATGCTTCTTTTGAATTCACTATGTATAGCATATAAAGTGTGTCTAATGGAGTAGGAAGATTGGAAAGTCTTGTGATCCTTAAAATATGTTACAAGGTAGAAACCCAACGGGACAAGATAGGTGCATCCCCACAAGGGGGTCACAAATACCAAAGTTGGTATTGGCTAGTGCCTTGAGCTAGAAAATTTCCTTTACCCTTGTATTAAAAGTGAATCTAGAGATGATTCTAACATTATCTTTATAAGATTTATATCAATTAAGATTGGTGAATAGAATTCATGTGACATGAGCTATGATGTCCTTGCAAGGTGGTTGTTGATTATTGGAATCTATGATGGCCATTATGTCAGGTTAGGTGGTCGCACTCCCTTGATCGTGAGTACGATTGTGATCAAGATGGAAGACTTCATAGTCTAGATTGATTGTTTAGCAGTGATAGTTAGTGGGCTCATTCACAAAAGCTTCTATTTCACTAATCCTTTTTATACAGTGGTCAGGTTCAATCTCCAGAGGTTTTAATTACACTATAGAGTTGAGTTCTGAGAGAGTTGTGATTCACAGTGTTAAGTATAGCAGCGATGACACTTGAATGAAGACAAGCATGGTAGAGGTATTGGACTCTGTTATAAGCTTACTTGCATATTATAAGGGACTTGGTTGGATTTTTTATAATTTTATAAACAAGTTCCATGTCGTGGAAATGTGAAAAAAAACAGTGATATTGCCTCCATGTGGCTCTTGTCATATATGGTTTTATACTTTTTCAAAAATTTCTCTAAGAGTTCACAATGCTAAGATTACTAAGAAGTCACTAGGACTTTACAAAAGTTTTTAATTATTTAGTGAAAGATCGCCAAATCTTATAAGATTTTATAATTGAGTAAAATATTCACCATCCTTGGTGAGAGATTCGCAAAAATTATATATAAATATTATATTATTGATAAAATTGCCTTCCATTTTTCCTATATACCATGGAGATTCGCCCATTTATTATACATATAAATTGAGGGGGGTTCTTAAAATTTTCCCTGACATATTTATTTTCTTTCGATTAAATTTCTCAACTATGGACGTGGATTTATCTTGGACAAGTAATGAAAATAAGATATGTTCCAGGGAATTGAACATATGTTTTTTCATCACTTGTATCGATATAATTTGATAGCATGGGCATAGAAACCTGAACCCATTGCTTCATCGCACTATGGCCAATAGAGACTTTCCTAGTTGTTAAGCACAACACATAGCCCATATCATTCGAAGGTATACTGGTGTTATTCTTCCACCTTGAGATGGATATATATTTGTTTTATTGCAGTAGGGAAACAACCACTGCATTACGATATATCAACTATACTCAAAGGCAAAAACTATTTTTCTTGTACAACCATGTTGAGAGTAATAAGTATCTTCCCATGTGTCATCATAGCAACAGATTCCATTTTGCTAATTCATTGTGTTTCTCATTCTAGTGGCCGCCATTATCATGCAAGTTTCTCCTGTCACTTTTTGCCTCCATAAAATTTGATAAGAAAATGCTAAGACAATGCTAAATGTAAAATTTTAGCAGACATTCTGAAAACCTTTTTGATCCATTTAATAACATGGTCCACAATTTTCTTTGATAGTACTACGATGTATCTCTTCCAAAACTTGATTGTCTTTCATAGCTGGATAACTAATTTGATAAATGATCTCTTTAAATCTATCTTGGACTTGAACGTTATTGGATTTTCTTGAAGATGGGCCAAGTGTTCATCCAAAATGTCCAAACATATCAATAACAACACATAGTGTAACAAAAATATTCATCCTCATCTAATTATTATATGTGGCAATATTCCTCTAAAAGCCTGGATTTCCCGTACACTAGGGCTATTACTTATCTAACCCCTAGTTTTAGTTTCTCTTGCATGTTTGGCGATTCAACTGGAATATGTCAAAACATAGAGTTCCTTGATGTCTTCACTCCAACTTCTTGGATGCCATCTCAAAGAAAGGCTCAAAGAATATTCCAAATATTATCTTTAGAGGTGGCCATTTCGACCTGAAAGGTCGATTATCCATGCCATCAGTCACACTCTTCTATGCATGTGTTCATTACCAAGAAATTTATCATCAATAAAAATTGTTGCAAGACAGTAATTGTTCAAATAAATTTCTGAGACATTCTGGATATCTAAAGAGATTTCCTTATAAAGCTCAAGTTCAACAAAGCATCCAACATATGGATCATGAAATAGTGGATCCTCACACTAATATATTCACCATGGGAATGCGACATAGATGAGAAATTTGTGTTGGAAACTCTCCACATTAGAATTGACATTCATACCATATTCAAATGGTGTCCTTCCTCAATGTAATAAATTCTTCAATAATATGGCCACTCTCTCACATGTGTCACTTCTCCCAATCCTCACGCTTAATTGGCACACTGCACCTATGAATTTCATTCGACAATGTGTATGTCTTGGTACTTTATATCCACTGCAGTGGGCCTTCATCCCTCTTCTATTACAAAGCAAACTTCTTAGGGTAGGGGAAATCACAACTCCTTGCCCTACCTCATTTCAATGCAACATGAAAATCTTTTCTTGCTCTCTTTCCGTTTCACGATAGTTCTTCAATTAGAAATCTCAATTTCAAGCCCTTCCTTCCAACTTTGGTTGAATACTTTCATTTCTATCAACTCCAAAAGTAGGTGATAGAAAGGATGGATAGAAGGCTTGGTACCCAAGCTAGAGTTAAAGAGGAAGAAACATTAAGTTAGACACTGGAAGATTCCTCTCGTGGGGTAAAAGGATCACAACAAGGCCACAGTAAGCCCCCGAGAGATAAAGAATATGCTATTGCATGCAATGGTAACAATCAGAGTATGGTGAAACACTGTATATTAAGGTACCATTATCATCTCCTCAAGACTTGATTACTGAGGAGAGAGAAAAATATTTTAAAAGCAGAATTTGGGAAATTTGAGGCTATAATTAGCAAAGTGGAAAGCTTGCACAATTTTGTTTAGAGACCTCATGAGAAAGTTATAGACGGTGATACACTCTTTGATCTCACATCCAAACTCCTCACTACTATTAACATATCACAAAACAATGATGGTGATACTCTAGTTGATTTTATTAGCAGTGATATTCTAAGAAACTATAGTGATTAGGCATATGGAAGCAGGTATTTGGAGGGAAATGATGATCAAACCCAAATATCGTGGAGAAATATTGGGATTTTAGCTGCTTCTGTTTTCCACCATGTGGAAGGAATTTGCACTATGCTTGGACCAATGGATAATGAACCCAAGCAAAGGAAAGCTATAGTACAGAGAAAACAGACTAAGCTGATAGAAAGTGCTGGACCTGAAGCAGTGAAAGAGTTCCCAGAAGATGAAAAATTAGAAACAAATAAGAATATGGCAAGCATATTTAACATTTTGCGAAATCAAAAGCAAGCCAGATTATAGAATTTGGTTCTAAATAGTATATCAGTTTCCTAGACAGTAGAAAACATCTTTGCATTATCATTTCTAGTAAAGGATGGTAGAGTTGAAATAAATGTTGATGAAAATGGAAAAATTTTGTTGTCCCCAAAAATGCTCCCAGAGCTACAGAAATGGCATCTCGAGAAGCTTCTTACAACCAATTTGTTTTTAGGTTTGATTTTAAAAACTAGAAGTTGATGATGGAAGTTGTTGATAGTGGTGAGGAGTTTATCCCTCATAGAACCAATCCACATATGATTCCTTGCTTTCAGAAGGCTGCAAAGACTCCTATTAGAGAGATTTCAAGAAATAGGGGTAGAGTGGTACTTGCAACTCTTGAGGTGCAGGAGGATGAATGTGGAAGTGATGATGGTGGTGGAGGTCTTCAAAGACCAGCATCGAAGAAGTGAAATACATGTCTCTTATGACTTTTTCTACTTCTTTGGGTACTTTTTGTTGGAAACTATCTCTATTTCTATTAGTGCATTGTAATTCATACATGAAGCTAATCTTTAATCTAAGAAATATGGTATATAAACAATGCTATCTTGTTCTCATAATTAGTTATAATTAAGTTTACTGGTAGTGTAAACCCCCAGTCATGTAGTACACCCCTTTAGCATGGTTCCAAGACTTGGGCAGAAGACTGGCATCACGTAAAAGGAAATTGTTAATGTAAGATGTCAAGTTTGATCTGTTAAACCATGATTAGTCTCCTTGTGACAGTGTGTTATAATTCTATGTTTGAAAAGTATTTTGAGATACCACACAAAAACAAAGTTTCTGATTGTGTAGTTGGTTTAATTTGGGAATACAGAGATATGAGAGTAGGGTAAGGCCAGGCGAAAATAGATGGAGATACAAAGGTTCAAAAAAATAGCTAGCAGCCCTTACCATACCTAAACCCTTTTACTGGCGCTAGAGGGATAGAGAGATCCACCTAGAGGTGTGTGGAGAATTAGTAGGGATATGCATGATCTGGATTGACTAATTGCTTGAGCCTAGCTCAAGAAAGCACAACTAGTAGATGGAAAGAGATTGGGAATATATATCTATTAAGTATGTGTATATGAAATTCATTATGTCCCCTTTTGATTTTCACGATGGGAGGAATGCAATGGAGAAAGGGAGATCATATTTGTCCTCTATATCCCACCTATCAGGATGTTAGGATATTCCGACACATAGGAATAATTAAGTATAACTTGGTCTAGTACAGAGTTAGGTAAAGTGTGTTTCTTTACTATGTACTTTTGTAACTTACAATTTGATGATCACGATATGTAGTGATCCGACCGTTCATTCTCTCGGTATTACCGACACTTGATCTGTGGCTTAACACCTGATCCAGATTTATACAAGAACGCAATAAAATTTAGAGATAACCATATACACAAAGATGCAGCGGAAATAATGCTTCATTTCATTAATGGAAAATACCGAAATATGCTTACAACCAGAAATGGAAATAAACCAGCTACGACGATGGTAGCTTATCTCTGAGAAGAGATGTGCGGCTACATGTCTCTGAACTGTTCCGAACTTGTGTTACAATGAGGCTCGAAGGCCTATTTATTATTGAGAAACTATGGAAAACCCTTCACATTCCAAAACGGACCCTTAGAAGATGAAACGCCAAATTGTGGCCCCGTTTTGGGTAAATTGGTACATCAATTTCCCGGGGTCGTAACTTTTTGGCATACGATCTCCGTTTGACGTGTACGATAGCTCGTTAGAAAGATCTATCTGAGAACTACCACTTTGGGAAGGGCAACATGGTCCATGGACCCATGTTGCCCCTAGATTTCCCAAAAAACGTTGTTTAGGGCCTCAAAACGGCTCCAGAAGTTCAGGACTAGAAAAACTGCTAAAAATAGTAAACTGTGCTACAATTTAGGAAATTGAATAGACTGAAAGAGACAGTTGTGGGGGTCCAAATGGGATAGGTGGGTGGCCACCAACATCCACCTGGATCAGCACCCGATTGGTCCCTGATCTCTATTTAAAGAGCATGGATGGTCATTTGTAGGTTAACTATTCATGAGAAAAGCTTATGTAAATTCTCATTCTTTTATTAATAAATTGCTTGAAGTGGCCGCGTTGGCTTAGGCCGTGGACTGTTTCCCTCTTTGAGGGTTTTAACCACGTCAAAAATACTAGTGTATTGATCTATGATCTGGTTGTGAGCAGTGTCCTTTGGTGTTCTGTCTGAGGAACTTACCCTGTAAATTCCTACATGGTATCAGAGCTATTTGAGGGCCGCGTCCGTTGGTGATCCAAATCTGAAGCCGGTAGAACTGCATCTGACAGCCGTTTCCTAGATCTACCATTTTTGACCACTTTCAGGCCAATAGGACTGCTTTGTTGTTTTAGGAGCATTTGTTCCAGTGAAGAACCCCTTTCGTTTCACGCGAAAAGGTTTCTGGTAGCCCTAGCTACATCATTTTTAAGATCCGTAGGTATATAGTGTTTTTTTGCAGTTTCTAGTTATTTTTCTCTCTGTTTATTATTTTGGTTTATTTAGCTTCTTTTTTATTACTGAACCTATACCTTTCATTTCTACGTATGCTCTTTGCCTTGCGACTCTGTGCGATCTGGGCAAATCAGAAACAAAAAGGAAGGATTTTTCTCATGCGTATGCTCTTTTCCGCTGCGCCTTAGTGTGATCTTGGAAAATCATAAACATTGAGGAAAATATTTAGTTTTCGGGTAAAGCTAACTTTAAGCCGTAAGGTTTATTTTTTTTGTATGTCCGTGTTGGGTTTTGTGTTTTTGTTTTGTAGGGAGAAAAAGAGCTCTCTCTCTTTCTCTCTCTTTGTTCAGCTCACTTGGTTCAAAGTTAATTTATGAGAGTAGAGGTCTTGGGTTCAAATCTCCTTTTTGTTGGAAAAGGGGAATTTTGTTTTTTTATTTCTGCACATTCCCACACTTCGTCGGCGCCTTCATCAACTTTTCTTCAAAAAGCCATAACTTCTTCATCCGGAAGCCGTTTTAAGGGCCGTTTTTTGAACCAGCCTAATTTTTCGAGATCTTTCCATTGGAACACTTAGTTCCAACATATATAGCTTTAGTTTATGTTAAAATGGAAAGTCCATGCCAAGTTATTCTTGACAGCACCAACTACTTCCAATGGTGGTCCTACATTGTGCATTTACTTAGAAGAAAAGGTCTTTACAGAATAGCCTCAGGCCAAGAAACCAAACCGAAAGATGAAGATAAGGCAGCTAAATGGGAAAATAAGCAATATCAAGCACGTGAGTTGATAGGAATGTCTATTTCTCTAGATCTTAGATTCCATATTGCAGAACTTGATACTCCTGAAGAAGTAATGAAGCATATTACTAAAGTTTTTGGAATAAAAAATGAACTTAGAGCCCATCAACTTGAAAATGAGTTGCTTACATTGGACCCCAATAATTTTTCTTGCATTGAAGATTTTTTGTCCAAGTTCAAGACCCTTAGACTTCTCTTGGAAGGTGTTAAGGTTAAGAAAGAAGATAATAACCTTATCTATTCCATTCTTACTAAGTTGGAACCAGCCTACTCTATGTTTGTTTCCACCTTCCATTCTACAAGAGAAGCCTTCATTTCTCAAGGACAAATCTACAAGCCACCTTCCTTTGATTTTTTTTGTGATTCTTTAATAAGAGAACAAGAAAAACTCTTACACCTTGGTCTTCTTAATCTTGGAAACTCTTCTAAGAAAGCGTTAGCCGCCCAGCAGCACCAAAATTCAAAGAATCCTAAGAAGTCGTATCCTAAAAGGAATGGTCCTAAACCAAACCAGGGTCCTAAGCAATTTCAGCCTCAAAATGAAAAATCATTTCACCAGAATGATAAGGCAAATAAAAACAAAGGGAAGAAGACTGATAGACATTGCCACTTTTGTAATCGAGATTGCCACTTAGAATCTAAATGCTTTAAGAAGATGGAAGCCTTGGAAGCAGCAATGAAGAAGCATAACATCCATTTGGAGCACTCTTCAAATTCATCTTCAGCAATGGCACTTTCTGCATGTGGTTGTCAAGCATCTCGGTCTGGCTATGCACTAAATGTATCTTCTTCCTCCCATTCTCATGAGTGGCTCATTGATTCTGGAGCTTCTTATCACATGGCCAAAAACAAAGCCATGTTTTCTTCTTTAAATGATTGTAACACCAAAAATATATATGTTGGTGATGATAGATCTCTTAGTGTTGTAGGGACTGGAACTGTTCATCTAGACAATGGTTAATTTAATGGTGTATTATGTGTTCCAACCTTATCCTACAACCTTCTATCTGTATATCAAATAACTCATTCAGGTGAAGGTAAAATCGTTGAATTTTCACATCACGGTGTTGTAATTAAGGACCTAAGAGATCCTAGACAGATTTTAGCTACTGGCATTAATAATGATTCTACAAGGTTGTATAAGTTTAACAACTTTGGGTCATCAAATCTTCCCTTGGTATTTGTTGCTCATAATGATGAAGTGAGCAAACTTTGGCATGAGCGATTTGGTCACTTAAACAATCGCTCCCTTCAGAATCTATGTAAAGAAAATATGGTGACAGGTCTTCCAATGGTATCTTGCAGATATGGTGTTTGTTCCGGATGTATACTCGGAAAACATCATCGGGATAGTTTTGAAAAATGTGCCTCTTGGCATGCCTCAGCCCCTTTACAGCTTGTGCACAATGATTTATGTGATCCACTTCCAGTTGTTTCCTTCTATGGCTACAAGTATTTCTTAACTTTCATTGATGATTTCTCCAGACGCACTTGGGTATACTTCTTAAAACTCAAGAGTGAAGTATTTAACAAATTCTTAGCCTTTAAGGCCTTTGTTGAAAAATAATCTGGACATCAAATTCTTAAGCTAAGATCTGATAATGGCGGAGAATATGTTAAAAATGACTTCATCGACTTTTGCACTGAGAATGGAATTCAAATGCAACATACTGTTCCATATACTCCACAACAAAATGGTGTAGCTGAAAGGAAGAATCGCACCTTAAAGGAAATGGCTAATTGTATGCTTCAATCTAAAGGACTTAGTCTTAATTATTGGGCAGAAGCAATTAACTGTGCAAATTACATAATGAATCGCACTCCTACTAAGGTTTTAAAGAATATCACTCCAATAGAAGCATGGAGCTCAATTAAACCAGATGTGAGTCACTTTCATGTTTTTGGAAGTGAAGCATGGGCCCATATTCCAGATGAGAAACATAAAGCTTTAAAACGTAAGAGTGAAAAATGTATTTTTGTTGGATATTTTGAAGATGTGAAAGGATATAGACTTATTCCATTTAAGTCCAAAAATGTTATCATTAGAAGAGATGTAAAGTTTGATGAAAATATATCGGCCTACAAGCCTAGTTCAGCGAATGTGCCACCTCTCTCTATCTCTTCTACTTTTGAACACATTTCTTGTTCAGATGATGAAAGTGAGGATGACAATCCTCCCACACCTTCTCAGGATCCTCCTTCAGCTCCTTCACTTCCAAAATGGGTTCGTGCTACTCGGGATGCAGCAGGTGACCTTGCCGTGATCCTACAGATCAATGCCGTACACGTTCTCAGTTCGAAAGAGCCTCTTCTTTACTAGCTCAAGTCTCAGCAAATTATGATCCTGACACCTTTGCAGAAGCTTCAGGCCATCCAGATTGGGACGCAGCCATGAATGAAGAATATCGTTCATTATTGGAAAACGATACATGGGATCTTGTTCCTCTACCAAAGGGACGAAAACTTGTTAGATGCAAATGGGTTTATAGAACCAAGTATAGACCAGATGGGAAAGTTGATAAACATAAAGCTCATCTTGTTGCTAAGGGCTTTTCACAAGTTGAAGGCATTGATTATACTGAAACCTTCTCCCCTGTTGCCAAAATGAACTCTGTCCGCCTTGTTCTTTCCCTTGCTACCTCTTTCAAATGGGAAGTCCATCAGATGGATATTAAATCCACCTTCTTGCATGGGGACTTGCATGAAGAAATCTATATGGAACAACCTATTGGGTTTATACAAATAGAGTCCAGTCTTGTATGTCGACTTAAGAAATCCCTTTATGGTCTCAAGCAAGCTCCTTGGGGTTGGTATGACAAAATGGATAACTTTGTTTTAGAATCTGGCTTTTCTAGGTGTCATTCTGACAATACTGTCTACACCAAGAAAGTGGGCAAGTCTCTTATCATTCTTGTTCTTTATGTTGATGACCTTATCCTCACTGGTAGTGATCCCAACCTTATCAACCATGTGAAGTCCAGCCTTAAAAAAGAAGTTTGAAATGACAGACTTAGGACACTTACATTATTTTCTGGGTCTTCAAGTCTTGCAATCCAAGGAAGGTATTTCCCTCTCCCAATCCAACTATGCCTGTGATCTTCTACGCCATTTTCACATGGAAGATTATAAGCCAACTCCTTCTCCCTTTTAGTATGGAGTCAAACTTTCAGTCACTTGTACTTCCCTAGAAGTTGATGCTACCTTATACAGTCAACTTGTAGGAAAACTTTTGTATCTAACCCATACACGTTCTGACCTTTCCTTTGCTGTTGGCCTTGTTTTTCGGTTTATGCAAACCCCACGTGAAAGTAATTGGGAAGCAGCTAAAAGAATACTTCGTTATGTTCGAGGTACAGTTCAGTTTGGAATTCATTACAGTGCTGAAGCATCTCCTCTATTGGTTGGTTTCACTGATTCCGATTGGGCTGGTGACCCTGGTGATCGGAAGTCTACTGCTGGTTATGTGTTCACTCTTGGTTCAGGACCTATTACATGGGCTTGCAAGAAACAAGGTGCCATTTCTCTTTCTTCCATAGAAGTAGAGTATTGTGGTGCCATAGAAGCTAGTAAGGAAGCCTTATGGCTTCGTCAGATCCTATCAGAGTTTGGCTTTCAGCAGCAGCATCCGACTACACTTTGGTGTGATAATCAAAGTGCCATTCAACTATGCAAAGATCTAGTCCAACATTGGCATAGCAAACACATTGAACTACACATCCACTTCATAAAAAAGCTTTATGACCATGTTCTTGAAGTGCAATATCGTTCAATATATGATCAAGTTGCAAACATCTTTACAAAGGCTCTCACAGAGGCAAAGTTTACAAAACTTCGATTTATGGTTGGAGTTCAGGAAGTTGTCACTAAGGGGGGATAAGCTCTAGTGCCTCCTTCCTTCTCCTATTGTGTCATATTTGTAAATCATTCAATCCTATCCCAAGTTGTTCTTAAGGGGGGATGTTAGGATATTCTGACACATAGGAATAATTAAGTATAACTTGGTCTAGTATAGAGTTAGGTAAAGTGTGTTTCTTTACTGTGTACTTTTGTAACTTACAATCTGAAGGTCACGATATGTAGTGATCCGATGGTTCATTCTCTCCTCGGTATTACCGACACTTGATCCGTGGCTTGACACCCGATTGGTCCATGATCTCTATTTAAAGAGCATGGAGGGTCATTTGTAGGTTAATTGTTCATGAGAGAAGCTTATGTAAATTTTCATTCTTTTATTAATAAATTTCCTGAAGTGGATGCGTTGGCTTAGGCCATGGACTGTTTCCCTCTTTGAGGGTTTTAACCACATCAAAAATACTGGTGTATTGTTCTGTGATCTGGTTGTGAGTGGTGTCCTTTGGTGTTCTGTCTGAGGAACTTACCTTTAAATTCCTACACAGGACACTAGGATAGGTCCCAATAACAAGAGTTGGGTTCGCTCATAAGTATATGATTGTAAAAGGCCATCATAAACTTTATTAAGCTAATTCATCCTTTAGTTGAGTTTAATCCTTTAGTTAAAGCTTCAAGCAAGATACTCGACCTCTTTTCAACCCTCTAGTCTTCCTGGAATAGCTATAGAACAACCCTATTTAACCCACGTTGAATGCCTCTTCTTGTTGTGATCTTAAACTTCAAACTTCAGACCTTCTCCCTACAAGAGCACCTAAGATAAACACTCAAAACAACCTCTTTTTCACACGTTGTAACTATACAAAAACATAAGACTTCCACATTGCTTCTAAGGCTTCTTTCTTACTGTCTTATGGATCTTTATTGCAGTGGATAGGGCCTCCCTTTGACTGTGTTTAGGGCCTCTCCGAGTGTTGCTTTAGACCTTCCTTGATTGTGACTATATGCTTCTTCTTGATGACTGATAAGGGCCTACCTCTTGCTATGGATTAAGGCCTCCTTTGTTGTGGATAAGAGCTTTCCTTTTGCTGCATATCTGGCCTCTCTTGACTGTGTCTTTATGCCTCTCTTGACTGCATCTTAGGCCTCTCTCAAGACTGCGTCTTAGGCCTCTCTCTTTTTATGGATAAGCATCCTTTTGACTGTGGTTAGGGTTTCCTTTTAATGTAGATAGGGCTTCCTTTTTTACTGTGGCTAGAGCTCCTTTAAGACTACGTCTAGGTCTCCCTTCATAATTGTAGCTAGGGCTCCTTTGTGACTACAATTATGGATCGCACTATTGCAACCTGCTAGCCTCGGGGACTCCTCCACTGTAGAACTCTCTGCTAATTCATCTACATCAGTCTCTACCCACATCAGCCAATCCTGCTACTCTCTTCAGGGCTCCCGTAGCAAGGTATAATCCAAGAGGTTGGGTACCTCAAGTATTTGCCCCTCATCACTTGTAGTCCTCCTGACTATAGCTCGATGTCTCCCCAACTCTTCTCTAGATGTACATGAGCACTCCCTGTAGTCCCTAACATGCCCTGAGACACTACAACATGAGCACTAGTGCATTAACTATGCTAAAAGGTCAATTTCTTGTTAATTTGACCATGAATATCTCTTCTACAAAGAAATATTTCTTAGCTTTGTTTACGTTATTGGTTTGATAAGAACATTTCTACAGTCTCTTCACGGAATTTCTTAAAGTTTTTATCTTAATGCTTTTTGACAAAAAAGGGCTAACATTTTACCCTAGCTAAGTAAGGATTATTTAAATAACCTTCTGCCTTGGTTCTTTTTTGTTCCATCTAATCTTTGAAAAGTGTCATGAATTTACATTGAACAATGTAAGAATCTAGTCTTCTCCAGAAACAATAAAGCCAACTCTCTCATTTTTCAAATTACCTACTAGTTCTAGACATATTCTTTGAAATTTCTATGTTGAAGGTGTTGGATTTAGGTAAGTGATACAGAATGCACACCTACAGTTCTATTGTTCAACTATTAGACTAGTGAAAATTATAGGAAAAATTGGAAGGGTTGGACATGAATGTTCCAACCATACTCTTATTGGCATGCAATACACATGTTTATAACACATACCTACAATACTATTGTTCACCTATTCTGCTAGTGCATATTGTACGAAGACTATTAATGTTGGACTTCATTGTCTCAAGTTCATAAATCAGCACTAAAGATGCAATGTATTGTGTGCATCCTTAGGTATGTTTGACATTGCAAGCTAACTATTTAAATAAATTCATGTATAAAACTTCTATATTAGCAAAATAACCATCAAAATTTTTTTCTAGCATTTCGGGCTAAATTCACATTAGTATGCTAAAAAGTGTCATTTAAATGTCTAGAAATTAGGATATATAAATGTGAGATATATACTCTACATATTTGGGTTATCTCCTTTTCAAATGTGAGTTTTTTTAGGCTACATGTTAATTTTTTGAACTTTGAACTTTGAATAAATTCCTAAATGGACTTCGTAAATACTCGAATGAATGGACTTCATAACGCATTGGTACCATAAATTGTGTTATTTTAAAGATTTGACTTCCATATTTTCACAAAATACAATGTCCTCAATAAATACTTATATGTATAGATACTTATGTTTAGGATTATATATGTGTGAGTGTTTCCTTTACGTTTTACTATAATCCTGATGCTGACAAGCTTTAGCTGACTTTTTTCATCAATTGTTCATAGACTATGAAAAATATTTCATTGTCAAAATGTGGCAAGAATTACATTTCTCCTTTTTTTTTTATTGTTCAGGACAAGATAATCATGTTGTAGGAATGAGGTATCCTACAGTCTGTTTCAATTTCTGGATATTTTTTTTCCTCCCTTTTTTTTACAAGGATGTAGATTTGATTTTCATGTTGATGGTTTTTGCATGTATCTTATCTAGCCCAAAATGCTGGTAATGGAGCGGATCTTGAGAAGTAGTCATGGAAACAAACTATCAGAGGTTAATGTTACAATACCACTTCCACCTGGTATCAAATTTTTTTTGATGGTAAGTGACATAAAGAAGAGTTATTTAATGAAAGGGATGAAAGGGCAACCTCATGTCTTAGTTCTAAGTCATTTATTTGCGTTTCTTAGCTCTAAGTCAGCTGTTTTTGAGCTTTACCAGATCAATTATTTCACTAATCCAATATGCATGGATTGTATTTTTCACCTGATGTTAGTTACTTGACATGGTTGATATAACATTCAATTCTAAGCAACTTTTATTTTAAGTTAGAGATTTTATTTATTAAAAGGATGTTCATAATTTGATTGGTTTACTTAGAGCTTGATTTATTTTTTTTCTAAATTCCACATGGATGTTACTTTTTGAGGGTGATCTCTTTGCACCAGTAAGGTCATATGAGTCCTAGAACATAGGTATACAACAAGAACACCTTTGGCCTTTGTTGTATATCTGTTATTCTTTATATCATTGATGGATAGTTATCGATTATGTAAAACAGAGGATGGGAATGTCCTGCCAATTCTCTTGAAAAAACAAAATAAAATGGAGTGGTAGAATTGTGTTTTAAAGGGTCAGCCAAAAATCAGTACTTGAAAGGTAGAACTTGAGAATGAAAAGCTATCTGATCTGGATCTAGAGACACAACAGACCATGGAAAAAAAATGATGGTATTGACGAGTCTTCCCAGAAAATAAGCTCTAATGGTTAGACCACTGCCCAAATTTCAGTTATCTACAATGGAAATAGTGACTCTAGCTTTATTTGTATGAACAATGACTTTGGCCATTGTCCTATTCATCTCCTATGAATGATTTTGATTTTCGAACTCTGACTAGTTTGTTGTTAAATTAAGTAAAGCTTTGATGACAAACTTATAGTTTTCAAATCTATTTTCTAAATTTATTTTCTTGAGCAAATTTGTCTTTTTACTTTATGTACTGTAGATTGCTGCTATGTGACATATGATATGATATAATTTCCTGGATAAATAGATAGAAGTGTTGTACAACATAGTCTTTTTTTAAATCTAAAGAAACAATATTTCAAAATACAAAGTTTATTAACTAAGAACATCTTCTAGACTTCTTTGCTATTTATGATTATAATTTGGTAGGGGATTTTGTGTACACCGATATTGTGTTGTCTCTTTTGTTTTTATCAAGTAACAATGGTTAATAAGGAATGTGTTCTTGAGTAGTAGGCACACATCTTATTCTACTATCAACAGGAAACTCCATGATTTTCAGGCATGGCAACAAAAACGTAGATGTTAGTGGGATATCCAAAGTCTGTGTTGGATGAATTTAGTACTAGTGATGATTTTGATTCCTTGTTAGATAAAGAATGTCATGAGTCAAATTCATATAAATAGAAGTAGCTCAAGAATGAAGGTGAAGTTATTGCTTTCTGTCCAAGTCAATTTCATTTATTTGTTGGTTGTTGTCATGTTTTGAGTGTGGACTTGTGAAATTCCAAATTGCATGTTGGTTTATGTAAAGGGGATCTCTCTCTCTCTCTCTCTCTCTCTCTCTCTCTCTCTCTCTCTCTCTATATATATATATATATATATATATATATATATATATTGATTATCATATGTCGTTCTCTTCAGACTTTCACTTCTAATTGAGTATTCAACTGAACATATCGATTCTCTTATACGTCATTATTTTTCCCTTCACCCACTTTTCATAACTTCCATAACAATTAGGTAGGGACTTGCATCTTCGATGTTACTTTTCTTGTAGTAAAATATTGTTGAGACTTTAATTTATTGAAAGTTGTAGAATTCATAATTTATGAAGTTTCAAGGTCTAATTTTAAAAGTCTAATTATTTAAATGGTGCTAGCTCAATGGAAGAGCACCTGCTTTATGAGTAGGAGGTTGGTGGTTCGATTCCATTGTGCCCTGACATGATCCATATGGAATGAGCTTTTGACTATCACCAATGAGCTTTGGTAATATTTTTCAACTGTCACAAAAATATGAAATGGTGACAATCAACGAACACCACCATATATATGCACCAATAGTGACGAACCTCAAAGGTCTATAACCATAAATTGTTTTTGTTGATATGAAATGGTGACGGTCGATGTCCGTCATTATAGTTATTGTTCATGACAGACCTTGAATGTCACCACAACACCTATACTTATGGTAATGAGGCTTTTGGTGAGGGTCAATGAATGTCACCATATATATGCACCAATAGTGACGGCCATGAAATATCTGTCACAATAAATCATTGTTGTTCATATAAAATGGTGATGATCACTCTGTCATTATAATCAATATTCGTGACGGACCTTTAATGTCACCATAACACCTATACTTTTGGTGAAACCACCTTTGGTGACGTTCAGTTTTTTGTGACGAAGTCTATGGTCCGTCACCATTGCTCATATGAAATGGTGATGGTCACTATCTATTGTTATAAATCATTATTGGTGATGGAATTTGAATGTCACTACAACGCCTATACTTTTGGTGACGCCACCTTTGGTGACATTCAAGTTTTGGTGACAGAGGCTATGGTCTGTCACCATTTCTCATATGAAATGGTGATGGTCACTATCTGTCATTATAAATCATTATTGGTGATGGACTTTGAATGTCACTACAACACCTATACTTTTGGCAATGCCACTTTTGGTGACGTTCAATTTTTGGTGACAAAGGCTCTTTTGATCGTCACCAATGAGCTTATGTTGACATTTTTCACCCCTCACCAATGTCCTTTTTTCTTGTAGTGTCTTTTGCTAATGCATGACATACATCCTCAACATGTCCTCCAAAATTTTGTTCACTCTCTCATTTTGGACATCATTTTGAGGATGATATGTTATACTAAAAGTTAGTTGGGTTCCAAAACCAACAAACAATTCTTTCCAAAAACATGATGTAAACTTGGCATCTGGATTTGGAATGATATTATTAAGTATGCCATGTAATCTAAATATTTCTATCATGAAATATAAGCTATGCCAATGGATGTGTGGGTGGATTTGACAACTATAAAATGAGTTGCCTTACTCAACTTCTCTACTACCACCATAATGAGATCATTCTATTTAGATGTCTTTAGAAACACAGTGATGAATTCCATGGATACTACTTCCGAGTTCCATTCATAAATTGTAATTGGTCATAACAATCATGTTGGGTACTTGAATTCTAACTTGACTTGCAGGAATTCCATATATCTAGCAATTCACTCAACAATTTCCTTTTTAATTCTTGGTTAATAATATGATTTGTTTATGGTTGTTATCATTTTTTGATATCCATGATGACTTGGAGAAGGACTTCTATGATACTCATCCATTATGATTTTCTTCAAGTTTGTTATATAAGGTACATACCATCTATCTTTGAAAATCAACATACCATCATTAGTGAACTTGTAATTATTTCTCAGTGATCCCTATGGATCATACTGTAAGCATTTCTTCACATGATCGAAGTGTTAATCATGTTGTAACACCTCCTTGATCCTTTCCTTAATTTCAATTTCACAAGTGCTCATGGCTGGCAAGTGAGCTACTTGCAATCTCTTGCTAGGTGCATCTTCCACTTTATTCTCTTTACCCTTGATGTGCTTGATCTCAAATTCAAATTCACTAATCGAGGTAAGTCATTTGGATTGTCTAGAATTTAAATTGTGTTGATCAAATAAATATCTTAGTCCTCCATGAATTGAAATCAACATAAATCTTCTTCCAAGAAAGTAATGCTTCCACATTTTTAGGGAATGCACTATTGCTACAAGCTCCAATTCATGAGTGACATAATTCTTTTTGTGCTCATTGAGATTCCTTCACTTGTAAAAAATTATATGTCCTTCTTGCATCAAGAATCCACTTAGTCCTTTCTTATAGGCATTTGTACAAATCATGAATCCTTTTATGGATATGTTAACCTCAAAATAGGTGCATGTGTGAGAAAGCTATTGGAAACATTTGAGCACTACTAGCGGGGGATGTTGAATCAACAATTTGGCTTATTCACGATTTTTTCATTTTATTAACTTTACTGAATCACACACTTGTTAGAAAATTCACATAGATCATCAACAGTTAAATGATAAACATGTAAACATATAAGAAATATGAACTAAAAGAAAACAATCAAGGCACAACCACAAAAATTTTCATCACACATGAGACACAAGAATTTTGGTGGAAACCCTTTTGGGAGTAAAACCATCCTTGTTGTTACTACTCTGCTCTGAATCTCTATTATTTCAAGTGATTTTTATTTTACATAAATAGCTAACTCCAATTAGCCTGGAGAGTCAACTTCATATACAATAGGCCAACACTAATCAACCAGGAGACTTGATTCTACTTATCAGCTCAGAAGGATCTGTTCTCACAAGGATCTACATACTACCATCTGCTAAAAGCCACCATGATCAATGATCCTCACCTAACTTTTATTAGACTATCCAACTACGATTGGATGGAGAAACTGTTCCTTTCACTGAAGCTTTGAAATCACTTCTCCTCTCTCATGAAGTCACTACTCCTCAACCCTATGTGGACCTCATTTCATAAATCTTCAAACCGGATCCAAAACTCTCTGCTCAACTAGACTCAATTATGCAATACAATATCCAACAACAATACACCCTCAAGCAATCAATCAAGCACCACAAATAACATGCTCTCAACACCAACAAATAGTGGCACAAATAAAACCATCAATAATTCAATCTTCCAACAACAAAATCTACTCCATATTCATCAAATAAACTCTACTATAACAACCATGAATCTGATTTGAAAACTGATGCTCTGCTTCATAATTTTGTGACAACACTGCCATTTACACTCATGCACTGAAACATCTATGCTCTCAACTAATTATGGAGCATTTATTCTCTATTCAGCCTTCTCCAACTCACTCTCATACTTAACTAACCATCACACAACTCCAAAATCAAGTATATAATACATGGGGGGTGAAATTGACCTAAGGCATAGGATCAAAGGTGCACAAATTAGACTAAATTAATCCAATAACATTACTACTTGTGCACTAAAGGTGTTCACATAATTGGATGACCTTTTCAATCCATTCCCAACCTTTAAAACTTATTCTAGAAGCCTTTGAGAATTTCCATGCCAATTTTCTTCCATTTTGCATGAGGAATGGGAAGGATTTTTTCATGAAAAAATTGTGTCACATACACAACACTTACTAAACTTTACTGAATAGCTTTACTCACATGAAAAGGCCTGTCTCCTAGAGACTAAAGCCTTTCAATCACATGCATAAGTCTATCTCCATGGGACTAGGGTTGAGCATTAGGAAATACCACAAACCCTCAACTCAAAACCTCTTCCACTTGTTGGGTCCTCTTCTTCATCATATGATCTCACCTCCAAACCTATGATAATATCAGTAACACCTCTGTAAGTGAATCAAACAATTCTCCCAAGTGTCACTTCCAAGTTGACCAAGAGGCCAAAAAA
Source organism: Pinus taeda (assembly GCA_000404065.3). Lineage (NCBI taxonomy): Eukaryota > Viridiplantae > Streptophyta > Pinopsida > Pinales > Pinaceae > Pinus > Pinus taeda. Next base: position 91,057 of record APFE031651202.1, read on the forward strand.
CAAGTTTGGCAAGAGTGCCAACAATTCCTCCACTCTCCAGAAAACATCTAGACAAGATGCAACACCTTTGATAGAACTTAAATACATTGTAGCACATCTACATCATCAACATAAGGTCATCACACCACATCAAGTCATCTCCTTGATCATAAGCATGAAGACCTAGTATGTCAACTCATCAAGTGTGCCATCATCACCATCACTTGAAGATTTGCATCGACTACCTGTCGTAGAAACCTATACCTCCATGAAAACCATACTGCATCATCTAATTATCATGAGTGTGACATCATATGGTTTACATCAATTCCAACAAAACCATCTCAATGTCAACTTAACTAGCTACAACCATGCTATAATGAAGGCACCTAAACATAATCTAGGATACATAGGGTTGAAATCGACACCAACATGAGTTAGCTACCATCATGAACCAATGCTAATATCAACTAGTTGGAACCATGCACACCATAATTCCAACAATATTTAGCTCTGGCATTGATGTAAACCACACAAACTCTCTAAAACATCATCCTCTATCACCCCAACTTTGACATCAATGGAAAAGGGTCAACTCCATCTGATAAGGCATTATGAAATGAAGCACAAACACTTGAGGACATGATCACTACATGACCAAAAATTATTGCATATCAACCAAAATCCATGCCTCTCATATCAATAGAAATAATTTGAAAATATACCAATCCTCATATAGAGCACAACACCAACCAACAAACTCTAATAGAAATAAACAACATGCCAACATAAGGAAACCATACAATCATCAATGAATAAAATGAAATAATATGCAACAACATCCACATGAGGCAACCACACACAATCTCCTCCACAACTACATAGCAACAACTACCAAATATCTCTGAACATAACATGAGGCTAAGAACCCCAACTGTCATAGCATACAACATGAACACCTCAAAGCATACCATAATTCCAACAATGCATGGCTGAAGTAAATAGGAGAAAATAAATGCCCCCCTTGGGCACATTCCATCTCTAATATCATCTCAAGGCCATACTAAACTGCTTATGCTCAAAATAATGCTTCTGTCTGACAACTAAAAACACCATATGGAACATAGACTCCACCTGACCATGGATTAATGACATAAACAGATAAATACATGGATTTAGCAATGACATAAGACCTCATACATGACCATTACATAAACTCATGACTCATGACTAGATGACTCAAACATAACACAATACAAGTACATAGTGTCATGAGCTTTTTACATGGATATTAAAATGAATTACATTGCTACTATCATCATATCCTATGGACCAATGACTCAAAAACTTGATACATCATGACTATTACATAATCATTAGCTCATACATGTGGCTACAAAATGACTCCATAAGACTCCAAAAGAATCTTATCACCATGATGACTCAATCTACTAATGGCTGGACCCTTAACCAACATAAAACGATGAACCAATAATGAATACATGTCTGTAAAAATCATTATATAACAATTCATACATGGTTGTTCCATCTCTCATGTCATCTCTATGCATCATGTGCCAATAAACTCCTTATATGCATGGATGTACCATATTTTCAACCAACTTGACAGTGAAAAGAAAAGCATATATATGGATGAAAATGTACCCTTTTTGAAAACACATATAAATATGTGACAAAATAATGAGTGAAAAACAATGAAGAAAATGCTAAATATCACATGTAAATCTCATAGCATGCATAACTTCCCCTAAGCTCAATATACCTACAAGATGCAAGCTAATCTTGTGGACTTGAATGTACATGAGGCTCAAATGAACACATCAAGTGCTACTGCAATAATCTCGTATTCATCAAGATATCAACTACTACCATACGCTCCCCTTGAGGTTATGCACATCTCATGAATTCTCCGGTCCTCTATAAATATGCAAGCGATAATCATGGACTGTAGGATGGGCTGCTGTTCACTACTTGAAGAGTTGTTACTCCTTCTTTCTCCACATGGTCTTTGGCTACTTCATTTCTTCCTTTACTAGTTTCTGCTAGGTCCTCTTTGTTTTTTCTTCTTTTGCCGAATTTTCCTTGAATAATGGCGCAACACACAATCTCTTTCCATTGGTGAAAATTATGGCATGTATAGCACCCCACGTGGGTAAGATATGTAACAAGAGCATTAGATCTTCTACGACTCATGTTATATATAAACCTTGCATGCAACGTGCATCTCCTCCATTGGTTTGATCTACAATCAGATTTGTTATGGACAAGTACGTTGCATGAGTAACAATAACCATAAAAACCACAATTATACCTAATGGCCAATCTCCTTGGTTGTTGAAATTGTTGCAAGCTCTGCTGAATAAATCTTGTTCTTGTCTTGTAGTTGGTCGCAACATGTCCATACTTGTGACAACTGTAGCATTATACCTCATGCATCAAAGGAATGAAAGTACTCTGTTTTCTTTAAAATATAATAGATCTACCATGATCTTCTCTTGGATCAAATGATTTTCTAAATGTAGGGGCTCCTTGAGATTTTCTTCTTTGCTTCTTGATTCACTGTTGGTTTTACTTCTTATTTTATTGGTTCTCACTCTTGCTATTGGTATCGTTTGCTACAAGTTTCTTGGGTTCTTCCTTGTTAATTTTCCCTGCATTCAAATTAGGCTCATCATTTTAAATCCAAGACCATATCTATCCAATGGTGATCTTTGGATCTTAAGAAAATTATTTAAGGCCTCGATACTCTTTTCCATTTTTCACTGCTTTCTCAAGGGGACCACTTCAGCTTCTAATATCTCAACCTATTCTTCCTTCTCTTGGTGCTACTTCCTCATACCTTCTTCAACACTTTCTAACTCAGCCAACTTAATCTTTAAGCTGACAATCTCTTCCTTGAGTTTGGCCCCCTTATCATCACATATTGGCAATAATTTTTCTTGATCCTTTCATGCAACTGTTAGTTTACAAACTTCAACTCTAAGAACCTTAATATCTTTCTCATCTTCACTAGGCACTTCAACATGATCAAAATATCAATAATAAAAATTATAACTTAACTAAAAATCATTAATATCTATACCTTTGGGTTCAATATTTTATGTTCTCTTCTCATCATTAGCTGCATCATGTGCACTAGAGGAATGAGACTCTTGTGGTTGAGATTATTGTTTTTGAAGGTCCTTATTCTTGTTCTTATTTTTGTTTCTCTTTTTCTTAGATTCATTATTATTTCTAGTACGATCTCGAAATATAGACTTTAGCTTGTCCCTCATATTTTTGGCATATTTCAAACCTACTAACCTCTTAAAATCATCACCATGAAGATTCTTGTAGATTATGCATCTAGCTTGTGCATCTTGCTTCAAAAATTCACCTGCAATTGTATCCTTGCCAAAACCTCACATACTAATCTCCAAATGTTAGATCCATAAGACAAAAAATGATATTTTTCATTTTTACTCCATACCTTGAAATTTGTAGCAATGAGGACATCCACTCTTTGAGAGTCCATTTTGAAAAAATTTCAATTGTTTTTTTCAACAAACACCAGATCTACTCTCTAGCCATCAAGTTACAACCAAGAGCCCTGCTCTGATACCAATTGTTGGAAACCTTTGAACACTACTAAGACCCAGGGCGGGGGGCGTGGGTGGCAGGGGAGTGAATTAGCAGTGTGACTTATTCACAATTTTTTCCTTTTATTAACTTTACTGAATCACACACTTGTTAGCAGGTTCACATAGATCATCAAAAAGTAAATGATAAACATGTAAACATATGAGAAGCATGAAATAAAATCAAACCATCAAATAAAAACCATAAAAATCATCATCAAAAATGAGACACAAGATTTCTAGTGGAAACCCTTCCAGAAGAAAAGTCACCCTTGCTACTAGTACTATGATATGAATCTTTATTATCAAGCAATTTGACTTTTACATAGATACCTAATTCCAATCATCCTAGAGACTCAACCTCATCTACAATAGGCCAACAATGATAATCTAGGGACTTGATTCTACTGATCAACTTCGAAGACTGTGTCCTCACACAGATCTATGGACTGCCATTCGTTGAAAGCCACCATGACCAATGATCCTCACCCAACTCGGATTGGATTATCAACTACCATTGGATGGAGAAACTATTCCTTTCACTAAATCTTCGAAATCACTTCTCCTCTCTCATTAAGTCACTGCCCCTCAACTCTATGTGGACCTCATTTCTTAAATTTTCAAACTGGATCCAATGCTATCTACTCAAATAGACTCCGTTCTACAATAGAATATCCAGCAACAAGACACCCTAAAAAAATCAATAAAACACCACAAATAAAATTATCTTAATACCAAAAAATAGTGGCACAAATACAACCATAAATAATTCAATCATCCAACACAAAAGCTCTACTCGATACTCCTCAAAAAAACTCTGCTACAACAACCCTGAACTTGATATCAAAACTAATGCTCTGCTTCAAAATCCTGCTACAACACTTCCATTTACACTCACACACTAAAGCATCTATGCTCTAAACTAATTCTAGAGCATTTATTCTCTATGCAACCTTCTCCAACTCACTCTCATACTTAACCAACCATCACACAACTCTAAAATCAAGTATATAAAACGTGGAGGGAGAAATTGATCTAAGGCATGGGCCAAAGGTGCACAAATTAGACTAAATCAATACAGTAAAATCACTACTTGTGCACTAAAGGTGTTCAAATCATTGGAGGAACCTTTCAATCCATTCTCGACCTTTACAGCTTATTCTAGAAGCCTTTGGGAATTTGCATTCTAATTTTCTTCCGATTTGGGCAAGGAATGTGAATGATTTTTCATGAAAACACACAGTTTCATGCACAACACTAGCTAAAATCAAATGGAGACCTTCAGTCACATGCACAGTCCTATCTCCTAGTAACTAGAGCCTTTCAGTTACATGCATAAGCATATATCCATGCAGCTAGGGCATAGCAGAAGGAAAAATCACAAGCCCTCAACTCATAACCTATGCCACCTATTGGATCCTCTTCTTAAGCATCTGAATTCACCTCCAAACATCTTCTAATATTAGTAACACCTCTACAATTGGATCAAACAAATCTCCCAAGTGTCACTGTTAGGTTGACCAAAAAGGCTAATAAACAAGGTTGAAAGAGTGCCAACATGTCCTCCAATATCCAACAAACATTTGCATAAGTTACAACAACTACGACAAACCTACAATACAATGTAGTACATCTCCATCATCAACATAAGGCCATCACACCATAAAAACTTATATCCATTAGCATAAGCATGAAGACATAGTATGCCAACTCATCAAGTGTGCCATCATCTCCATCACATGAAGATCTGCATCAACCACCTACAACAACAACCTCTACCTCCATGAATTCCACATTGCCATCATCTAATCATCATGAGTATGACATCATATATTTGACATCAATGCCAACACAACCATCTTAATGTCAACTCAACTAGCTACAACCTTGTTACAATTGTTGGCATTATGATACAAGTGTTGTCCTTGATGGCAAGATGACAGATTATAGTGCAGTATTTCAGTAGCAAAAAATTGATGATCAGATTTCAAAGAATGAAGAAAGCTGAGTATACACGCAGGTTCACTATATACCAAGTCGCGTACAGAGGCAGGATATACTCAGGTTCACTATGTACCAAGTCGCGTATATACGCAGGTTTGCTATATACCAAGTAGGGTATACATGCAGGTTATACTCGCAAGTTTTTTGGGTATACAAAAATGCGTATACACGCGGGTTTGTTGATCAGAAGTCAAGTATGCGTATGCACGCACTTCCATGCACAGAAAAGCGCGTACATGTGGGAAAACTTACTTTTGGTCCGTGGCGGTTAGTCCATGGAATTTGAACCTATGGTTTTTGGACCATGGCATCTCGACAAACGTGTTGATCCCTAGTATTGAGTTGATGGAATTGGTTTGTTATGGTTTTGGACCATGGTATTGAGCAAGGCCTAAGACTATAAAAGGAGAAGAAGATCATTAGGCAAAGGAATTAAAAAAGTCTTGAATATCTGATGAAGGATGAGATCCAATATGCAGGTTATGGGTTGCTTGATCTATGCTAAGGAGGGATCTCACAAGTTGATGGAGAACAAGATCTAAGGATATATCAGGATCAAACGGTTTGAAATGAACTATCTCTATATGATTGATTATGTTTATTCTAGATCTATATACTGACGCATGTAATGATCTGAACTGGGTATAACTTAAGTTTGAAATGGCTGCAAGTCATGATTCAATATTTATAGATCTGTACGCGGGTTAGCTTTGGTAAAAGCGCGTATGTACGCGGGTTTGGTTTGTTTAAGTAGCGTATACCATTTAAGCTATGATGTTGATGATACAGTTGGTTCTGAATAGTGTTGCAGAGTTCAGGGTTCTCCTCTGTGTTCTGGTGACTGCTTTTGTTGACAGGTTTCAGTGATTTAGTAGTGGGTGATTCAGAGATTGATAATGCTAGTATGATATTGATGGGTCCAGTAAGAAAATTGGATGAAACGTGGCCTTCAGATTATAGAGTTGTGCTTCAGGGTATCTAGTCTGAAAATTTATGAAACATGGTACCTGGAGGAGAGAAGATTGTAGGTCGGCGCCTACGTACTAGTATCTTAGCTAGTACACGAACTATGGGGGTTGTAGCTCCCTTCCAGGAGAAGCTGGAGAATGAGAGAGGGTTGTAGCTCTCTGCAGGTTGCAGCGTGCGTACTGGTAAAGGACTGCACCAGTACATTGTAAAAGAAGTTTCTTATTAAAGGAAGATAAGAAACAAATTGCAGCAGGTGGTTTTCACCCACATTAGGTTTCCACCTTATATCATGGTGTTCATGTGTGCTTCTTGTGTGTGATGATCTGTTCTGTTTTTACTGCTTCTGTTTACTGCTCATATGGTCAATGAAGTTCTGATGCATTAACTAAAGATCAACATGTATTAGATTATCTGAATCATAAATAATCTGGATGTACGCTTGTTGCCTTAGACACAGTTGCGTATACACGCGGATATACTTAACTGAAGTTGCGTATATGAATCTAAGTATGAAAATGAAAAAGTTTTACTGATATGATAATACTGATTCACCCCCCCCTCTCAGTATTATTTCCAACAATTGGTATCAGAGCAGGTCCTTTGGTAGAAGCTTGATCGCTTGAAGGAGATCCGTGGAACAATGGGAAAGAAGCTTAAGAAGAAAGCTCCGAAAAAGAAGAAGGCATCTCAGAAGAACTACGACAGTGGGAGAATTGATTGGGGATTAGGCATAAGAAGCTCTTCAGATTCAGAATCAGATGAAGATGAACTATCAGGTATGAATTTGCTATCCTCTGATGTTCCAACTATCTTTCCAAATGGAAGAGATGAAAGTGATAGTGAAACAACTGAACTTGCTCTTATGGGTGAAGAAGAAAGATATCAAATAGAGGCAGAATTTAAAAGGCTTTCAGACATAATCAAAGATCAACAAGATCTTTTGCACAAAAGGGAATGTGAAACAACTGAACTTGCTCTTATGGGTGAACAAGAGAGATATCAAATAGAGGCAGAATTTAAAAAGCTTTCAGACACAATCAAAGATCAACAAGATCTATTGAACAAAAGGGAATGCGACTTCAAAGAAGAAACTACCAAACTGAAAGCCAACCTGAAGCTATTCATGGACAAATATCTAAAGTTGCTACATGACAAACCAGAGGAAGAAAGCAAGATAAGGAAGTCCTACAAGGACAAACTTCAAAAGATGCATGATGAAGTAACATCTCTAAGAAAAGAAGTCAATGAAAACAACACAACAATCAAGAATCTCAGAGATAGATCCAGTGATTATGAAATTCTTGAAGCTACAACCCTCTCACTAAAAGAAGAACTTGAAGAAGCCAAAAGGAAGAATAAAGATCTACTCCAAACTATTGAAAAACAGGAATCACAGCTGGAATGTGCCTCCAGAGTTCGTCAAATGTTGCAGAATGAAAATGAAGAACAAGAAAAGGAGATACTCAATCTAAGGCAACAAGTGGAAGAAGGAAGAAAGTTAGAAGAAATTTTGAAGAAACAATGTCTTGAAAAGGAAAAGAACATCATGTTGAGGTAAATATCTTGAAAGGTAAATTAGAAGATAAGGATAAGCTTTTACGATTTCAAGATAGTACTAAAGTCTTGGATGATATTCTTAGTAATCAAAGGTCTCCTGCTATCAATATTGGACTTGGTTTTCATGAATTGGCTGAAGGTGAATCTAGTTCACAAGGTGAAGCAAGGAACTCTCAAGAGAAATCTAAAATGATCAACAAGGAGATGAGAGGTCAACCCCATCAGCAATCAAGCAAAAAAATTCTTCAAAGAAAATCTTTTACTCCTTACTATGGAAGTAATAGTCGGACATTTACTCAGATGAATAATATTGAATGTTATGTATGTCATAATCTTGGACATGTTGCAGCAAGATGTAGAAGAAGAAGGGTTCAAGACCATCATGCAGAAACATTATCTCATTCAAGGTACTTTAATGGATATTGTTTTGCTTGCAATATGTATGGTCACAAGGCTGCTGATTGCTACAAGAGGAATATGAAACATGTAAGATGTTATGCATGTAACAAGCTTGGACATATAGCAAGGGATTGCAGGAACAAAGTACGGACATCACACCAAAAGGAGAAAACGTCAACATGCTTGAAGGTGTGGAAGAAGAAGGAAGTTCAGTCAGAAAGATGTGGCACAGGACAGGATACTCAGCACAGCACAGTCATAACTGACTCGGGGGGAGCTGAATGTGTTAATCTTCAATGCCCTGAATCTCATACGCAAGTTTCATAAAGGGAATTCTCGTATATACGTGAGTTAGACACTGCAAAGTCACATATATGTCAATCTGAGGAAAAGCAGTGGGGACAGGCTCAGAAAAAGTGTCTGATATGTTTCAGTCCATTATTTGCTCTATTGGTTAATAATTATAGTCTGCTGAGGATGTGTGGAAATGTCTTGATACTTGTAATATGTTTAGAAGTATTTGATGATGATGATGATGTCTTGATGCTTGTTGCTGATATATGCATGATCAGATCTAACAGTAAACAGATGGCACTTGTTGACGGGGAGCACATGCCTTCAACAAAGCATTGTTGGCATTATGGTTAACAGTCCTTGATGATATGGCTAAATAATGTATCTTGCTATGATGTGGTTATGATTTTTCCATGATAAAATCTCATATGATTCTTGGGATACATAGTTGATGTTCAGATCATAATTGTGGATTGATGGTGCATATATGATGATTACATGGTGATTTTCAAAGCTTGAATACACTACGTCATTACTTGATGAGTCTCTCATATGCTGCTGTCATCATATGCATGAAGATCATATAATACAGTTATGATGCAGGTGACCTTATGGATGAGGATTGTTGATGTTGATGACAGTGTTGGATACACAAAGCTGGTAGTTGGAGACATGATGATGATGAGTTCTTATCTGTATGTTGATGAATTAGTACTCCCATATGTTGATTGATGCAGATATTCCCGTGTAATGTTACATGGATGATCATGCAAATCTTGATAATGGTGACTATGGTGTTTTTCACATATGATATCATGTGAATGACTTATGATGATGTATTGATGCAGACATACCTTGGTTCAGGACACTTGCAGGTTGCTGCTATATAAAAGAGGTTGTACACGAGTTTTATGAGGTATATCTACATATACATGCAAGTTTCTGTGGATACAGTCGTGTATATGTTGGTTTGAATAAAATTAGTGGACCAGACTCTGGGTGAGAAGAGTCTGATATGGGTCTGACAGAAACCATCAGGCACAGGTTCAGGGGGAGCAGATTAACTTCTAATAATGCATTGTTGGCATTACCTTAGAAGCTCTTGGTTCATGTACACAAGCTATTTTGGTTAGATCAGGTGCAGAAGGAGAACAGAAGGAGATCATGGTTGCTGATCTGAAAAGTGTTTGACAAATGTTGCTGCTATCAGTTATTGGTGACTTTCATAAGTCTTGCTCTAGATATTTCATCTCTATGTCATGTATCTCTTTTGTGATATCTCTTTTATGGTGTCAAGGTCATGTAACGGCCTATTTTGGTTTCCCAACTATGCCTGGGATGATTGATGTGATGTAATTGGTTGTCATATGTAAATTTCTGATGTATCCACACTTGGTTGGATGATCCCCACTTGGTTGGGTAGATGAGTCAAGTCCCACTTGGATGGGAGATGGATGGTGCTAGGAAGGTCTTATATGATGTATAGAGTCATGTTCTTCTTATAGAACACCTTTTTGCAGACCTTGCTTACAGTCAGGGGGAGCATGAACAACACTCTTCAGCAAAGCATGTATTCAATGGGAGTATGGACAGATTGGTACACATACAAAGGGGGAGCTCATTCAGAGACTTCAGCAGGTATTCAGGGGGAGTATGAACAGCAGAATGCTTACCTTGGAAAGAGAATATCTTGGTACGCCCTTTGCCCTTGATGTCAAAGGGGGAGAGTGATTTGGTGTTGTTGCCATCAAGTCCAAAGGGGGAGATAGTTGGCATTATGATGCATGTGTTGTACTTGATGGCAACCCTCTCATAGAAGATCATCTCACTTACAGAAGAGATATCAGATGCGACTGAATGCATGAGATGCAGGACAACTAAAAGGAATCAGATAATAGATCTAAGAGTGACAAGTTAGCTTTGCCATCAAGTCCAAAGGGGGAGATTGTTGGCATTATGATACAAGTGTTGTCCTTGATGGCAAGATGATAGATTATAGTGCAGCAGATCAGTAGCAAAGAATTGATGATCAGATTACAAAGAATGAAGAAAGCTGAGTATACACACAGGTTCACTATATACCAAGTCGCGTACAGAGGCAGGTTATATGCAGTTTCACTATGTATCAAGTCGCGTATATACATAGGTTCTCTATATACCAAGTAGGGTATACACGCAGGGTATACTCGCAAGTTCTCTATATACAAAAATGCGTATACACGCGGGATTGTTGATCAGAAGTTGCGTATGCGTATGCACTCATTTCCATGCACGGAAAAGCACATATATGTCGGAAAACTTACCTTTGGTCCATGGCAGCTAGTCCTTGGAATTTGAACCTATGGTTTTTGGACCATGGAATCTCGACAGACGTGTTGATCCCTAGTATTGAGTTGATGGTATTGGTTTGTTATGGTTTTGGACCATGGTATTGAGCAAGGCCTAAGACTATAAAAGGAGAAGAAGATCATTAGGCAAAGGCATTGAAAAAGTCTTGAATATCTAATGAAGGATGAGATCCAGTATGCAGGTTATGGGTTGCTTGATCTAAGCTAAGGAGGGATCTCACAAGTTGATGGAGAACAAGATCTAAGGATAGATCGGGATCAAATGGTTTTAAATGAACTATCTCTATATGATTGATTATGTTTATTCTAGATCTATATACTGACGCATGTAATGATCTGAACTGGGTATAACTTAAGTTTGAAATCGCTGCAAGTCATGATTGAATATTTATAGATCTGTATGCGGGTTAGATTTGGTAGAAGCGCGTATGTATGCGGGTTTGGTTCATCCAAGTAGCGTATACCATTTAGGCTATGATGTTGATGATACAGTTGGTTCTGAATAGTGTTGCAGAGTTCAGGGTTCTCCTCTGTGTTCTGGTGACTGCTTTTGTTGATAGGGTTCAGTGATTCAGTATTGGGTGATTTAGAGATTGATAATGCTAGTGTTGATTGATTGTGTGCTTCAATGATATTGATGGGTCCAGTATGAAAATTAGATGAAACGTGGCCTTCAAATTATAGAGTTGTGCTTCAGTGTATCTAGTCTAGAAATTTATGAAACGTGGTACCTGGAGGAGAAGAAGATTGTAGGTCGGCGCCTACGTACTAGTATCTTAGCTAGTACAAGAACTATGGGGGTTGTAGCTCCCTTCCAGGAGAAGCTGGAGAACGAGAGAGGGTTGTAGCTCTCTGCAGGTTGCAGCCTACATACTGGTAAAGGACTGCACCAGTACATTGTAAAAGAAGTTTCTTATTAAAGGAAGATAGAAACAAATTGCAGCAAGTTGTTTTCACCCACATTGGGTTCCCACCTTATATCATGGTGTTCATGTGTGCTTCTTGTGTGTGATGATCTGTTCTATTTTACTGCTTCTGTTTACTGCTCATATGGTCAATGAAGTTCTGATGCATTATCTAAAGATAAACATGTATTAGATTATCTGAATCATAAATAATCTGGATGTACGCTTGTTGCCTTAGACACAGTTGCGTATACACGCGGATATACTTAACTGAAGTTGCGTATATGAATCTAAGTATGAAAATGAAAAGTTTTACTGATCTGATAATATTGATTCACCCCCCCCTCTCAGTATTATTTCCAACGTATAATCGAACATCCATATATTTAACTGAATTATGCCTTATATATTTAGCTAACTGGATTGATCGCAGGAACATATTTGGTGGTAATATTGATTCCTTACCATATGCTAAAAAGTATGGGGAGTTCCCAAATTCTCTATTAGGAGTAACTCTATCAGTCCATATGGCATTAGCTAAATAGTTATGTCAATTTCTCTTATGATTTTGAATATTCTTTTCAAAATTTGAATAAAATTCTTGTTTATGGATTTTGTTAAACCATTCACTTGAGGGCAGTAATTAGTAAATATTTTGGTCTTGATACCTATATCTAAGAAAAATTCAATCATATTAAGAGAAGAGAAATACAAATCATTATCAAACACAAAATATGTTATAGCTCCAAACCTTGTGATTTGTTCTAGTGGTTACAACCACCCTCCAAAATTTTCCCTTAGCCTGTTTTGGAGCCTCCTCTCCCAACCTTAAACAACACTTCCTCTTGCTTCTTCAAGTACTCAAGCTTCAGTGTTCTCCTTGCACAAAGGTAGCCTGTGGATCATACTCAATCCATTCCCCTCATAGTTTGCTTACCTGGACTTGGTCCAGCTACAGGTTGAGTAGCTTCCCCTTGAAAATTGTGCATTCCTGGAGGGCAACCAAACTTACCTCCAGGAATTGTACAATCCTCTCTAACAGCCTGTTGGGTTCCAAGATTACGCAGTCCTTCCATCCAACCCTCCCAGTAGGATTTGTGAAATTTTTCCCAGTAGCAGGTTGTTCAACGTAGGATTTGCAAAAATCTAGGCAGCAATCAGCTGCTCTGCCCAGAAATTATGCAATCCCCTTGGGCATTCAACCCAGCTTACAGTCAGGAATGCACAATTGGGCATTAGCATGCATGGATAGTTCAGTTGACTAATTCCACCCAGGACCGAGGAAACATGACTTGCATGCATGCATGACTTGATCCTCGCGGAATATTAAGAGACAAGATGTGAAAGGCATTACATGATTTACGGAGTTACTTTTAGCAACTAGGGGTTACATGCAAAGGTTACTTAGAAGTTATCCTGCAAGTGTCACTTTTTCCTAGATTTATGGCATGCACATCATGAGACCAAAATTATTTACTTGATGCATCAAATCTCATTCATTCACATCTATCTTGGATCTCTAACATCCCACAGCACATCCAGGACTCTTTGACACATTTGGCTCAGCTATTCATGGGTAAGTGGCCTCAACTTGTCCTTTTCAACATTTCTATCACTTTTTGTGTATTCTCTTGTGTGAGTGTTGTTTGCTTGATTTCTTTGAACTCTTACTATTGTTTACACATATTCTAGCTTGTTTTAGCTCTATTTCTATTTTCATTTCTATCTCACTATGGTCGCATGCATGAAACTATTTTGCACAAACATTCACCCAATTGGCGAACGACCTCACCCACATGCATGTTGATTTGTTTGTTGAATCTTCCATTCATGTTTTGCATGCACTGTTTATCACGTAGTGTCACCATGCATTTAATCAACTTACTTGCTTTCAGTTCCCCGTCAGTGAGTCGGGCCAACCTTGGCCCGGTCTTTGACTTCACCAAGGTTGCATTGCAAAATATTGAGAATGAAGGCTCACCTTCCTCTCCATATTTGCACATTTTGGACCAGCACTGCCCTCCTGGAATTATTTGCGCATTCCTGGAGGGCAGTGGCTACTTGGTCCAAGAATTTTCACAAATATGTCCTTGGGCTAGCAGTCCTTCTCAGCTGAGATTGCACATTGCGTAATCCCAACAGCCAATTGCCCAACTGGATTGTGCATTTCGCAGATCCAGTAGCCAGTCCAACCTCCTAGTCCATCTAGACTACCTTTTTCATAGTTTTGGCAGCCAGTCTAGCTTCCCAGTGCGTCCAGACTACCTTTTGCGTAGTTCTGGCAACCAATCACTCAACCTCCCAGTGGAATTTGTGTTATCTTGCTCATCAATTTTCCAGGTATGTGTTGTGTCCTTCCCCATATTTTCTTTATTTTCACTAACATATTTCATGCCATGCATGTTGCTTCTTTCCATATATTTCAGGTGTTCATCTGTCTCAATGTCTTCCAAGAGAACCAGATCTCAATACACCAATGATATGGCAGCTGGAGTAGTAGCTGCGTAGGTGCCCTCTGGTTTCCCAATCTATGAATATACAAAGTTGTATCTAAACAAGGACATCAAACTGAAGTGGCAAGAGGTGAATGAAACATTCACAAGTACTTGTGGGGAAGACCTTGAAGACTGTCAGGTGTACGTGAACATTCATAAGTCCAATTTGCACTAGATTTCATGCAAATACCCCACATTTCCATGCGCGAACATGATTCACTGGCTCGTCTCTCACACTGACCTCGAGACAATGACCTTGAGCAGTGTCAGTGGGAAGGAGCTTGCAACCTTCTAGGCACAAGATTATGATGAGATGTATTAGATGACCAAGCCCATGACTATCATGACTGCCCTATTCAACTTGTCCAATAGCAGAGGCCACTCCAGAGACATTTTGAAGGATTTGGTAAAGGATCCAATGCATTTCAGGATGACCCCTAATCAAATCTATAAAAAAAAGATATTAAGATACCAATACTTGGTCATACATGCATGTCAACTGAGTGGCCAAGTGAGCACTGAGACCTTCCCTTAGAGTTGGGTGGTCGTGGTAGAACAACTAGCTAGAGAAAGAAAACCATGCAACTGGTCTGGCATACTGGATCATCAATTGAAGGATCAAGTCACGAAGGCTGAACAGTCACCTGAAGGCATACATGTAGAGATTTACATGTTCGCCTACATTATAGATCTTGTTTGTGCCCAACATAATTTCCTGGGCTTACAGTGGGCATGGTCGCCACGGAGACTGTTGTGAGCACATATTTAAAGTTATTGTCCGAGTGCATCTTCATAGGAGTGATCATACGACTGTCTGACCATCTTGTCACCCTAGTGTACAGGTTGATATTCAAACAGGATCCACCCTGCATATCAGAAGAAGCGATGAAGGCATTGTTAGGCATTTTAGATTGGTATGCCTCACCGAATGACACATTCATCCGAGTGTTCAATGCGAAGAAGCCTTCGCATGCTCTACTAAATTTTTCTTTGAACGTGCCTGTCATGCAGGAAGTAGCATATCATATCTAAGCAGGAATAACAGCCAGGCTACAGCGAAAGAAGAAGGAACCCTGGCACACTCTTCCATTGTGAATTAGGTTATAAGATATTTGGAGCATTAAGCAAGCAGATGTCGAAGCTAAACAGATAAAGAAGTACCCATTTGATCTTCAAAGCTTCAACCCATATGACCCACATTGCATTGTGAAGGATCACTGCATGAGAGTTCAGTTCAACTGAATCCATGGGGCATGCCATTGAGCCCAGGAGGACTCATGGAGGTATTGCCTCAATTCCTCCAGACAAAATGAACAGGTCAGTTTCACCATAGAGTGGTTAGCACAGCAGCATGAAGCACCATCATGGAGAACAACGGTAGTAGTAGCAGCAGCAGAGGCAGCAGATCCAAGCATACCTATGCGTGACAAAGGGAAGAGAAAGATTGTTGACCACATGGAGGAGGAACAAAGCTACAAGTTTCAAGTAGATCCACTTGTAGAACAAGCAGCTATGGCTATTCAACTGAAGATGCAGTAGCGTGACAAGCGAATCGCGTGAAGGAAGAGGGATAGGAAGAGAATGGAAGAAGCAAAGGAGGAGTTGCATGAGCTAAGGGAGCAACTCCAAAAACAACAAGAGTTGTGCCAACATGAGAAGGAAGCGCAACAGCAGTAGATTTAGCAGGGGGCGTATCACGTATAAACAGACGAAGAAATGCCCTACAAGTAGTTGATTCTTTTGAACATGTGGCATCATGCGAATACGGTGAAACCTCACAAGGGAAAGACTTTTCTCATGAGATAGAACAAGCTCTTGAACATTTGGATGCAGACATGGAGCAACAGTAGTTTGAACATGCCACTAACCTCTTGCCTCATCAAAGAGAGGTCTACTCACCTGCTTCAATGCATCCAGATGATGAGCAAGTCTGGAATGACCAAGGAGGCACTGAGATCCCTGGGGGTCAACCAAAAGCAGAGATGCACAACATCTCCTTTGACAAATATCATCATAGAGTTGTGCAGTCACAAAGCGTACCAACTCCGGAAGACCAAACATCCCCTGCATAGTTTGAAGAGCAAGTGACCGTGACTGATGTGCACAAGCATTCAATTGCATTGGTTGATGCAACTAGAGTGTGTGTCGAAGCCACTAGATCAAGCGTTCATTTTCTCATAGTTGAGAATGACCGAATGGTGAAGGAACTATAGGTGGCCAAGAAGGGAGAAGACTTGGTGACAATGTCCGCTTGAGCTGAACTGAGGAAGGGAATACTGGATGAAGTGTTGTCCTTGGACAAAGTTATGCGAGCATTGTACTCCAAGTTTGGTACCATGCATCAAGAAGATGTTCATCTCCATTGATGGCAGCAGTGATGTGCAAGAATAGTACGCATCTTGAAGAACATACATAATATTGTTGATAACATGTGAGCATGGATGATGAAGTACAAGGGAGCCCCACTTCATTTGCCAAATAGGATGAAGGCCATTGCAGTCGATCTGCAAGCATGTATCCGAAGTCAAATCTGGAACTATGAAGACCTATCGCAACTCATCACTAACATACAGTCTTCCCATGCACGAGTATTCAAAAGCATGGAGGTTATAGTGCACACTCATGTGATCCCATCACTTGGGACCCTCACTCAGGCGAAGACCAAAAAGCAGGTCCAATAGGAGCTTGACTCATATTTCGATGAGCTAATACACATTGCCACTAGCCCAGACTTGCCTATCAATGCAGACATCATGTGCAACTACGTTGTTGGTATGGCTACACTAAAGACAATGATTCTCATGCTCACAGATTAGTTGGAAAGAGGAGCCCGAGCAGTGTACCCAGATGCTATGGAGGCAAGGTCGAGGTTTCAGATGGATTTCATAGCAGAACACACGAACACTCTCAAGTAATACTAATATTAGCATCAATATGTCACTATTGATCAGCATGAGGATGTCGAGCAGCTGGACTTCTATGGTTGTCTAAGTCTGAATGATGTCTATTTTGGCTTGTCCGAGCTATTATTCACATGGGTACATGTGCATTGTAATGTTGAGTCATGTGAAGTGTAAATCAAGTGTCAAGAGTGGATGTAATAGTCATAGAGTAGGTGAAGAGTCATGAGGGTAGTTGAATGGTCACAAAGGGGAATTTCAAGGGTCACCCCACCCTTTGTTATAAATAGTCCCTTATAACTAATTGTATAGGCTTTTGGTCCACTAAGCTTCTACTAAGACTATCTTGAACAAGGCTTGGACAATATTGTAATGTGTATTGGCTACTCCACTACAAGAAGCTACTACATATCTTTGGAGGAGCAGGCAGATGTGGTTGTAACGTTCAACTATTGGGGCTAGTAGGTTTACATGGATGTATTGTATGATTGTGACTTACACTTCTCTATATAATAAGAGGCAACACATTTTCATGCATATGTTGTTATTGTAGTTGGACTGCTCCGGTTGCTTTAATAATATGTGTTGTTTAACTTACGTACTTGTGTATGAACTAATTCACATGCAATTATATGAATCTTGTTGTTAATGTGTTGCATATGTTGTCAATGTTGTCACCGTCTGTGTCGACTGCTATGGTGAACATTAGATAGACCTTTTACTTGAACCTTGCTATAACAACCGTCACACTCATCTCGGACTAATCCATGAGTGTTGTTTTTGTTATCTTACCTTGTATGATGTGACTAGCTCATCTGAGTGGACTACTCCGCTAGAAGTTGTGCATGTCCTTTGTGTGGTGTGTTCCTAGCCGATTTGGGACTGATCGCTTTCAACCTAGAACTCACCTTCACCTTCCTCTCCCTTCAAAGAGTTTGAACCTCTCATGCAACCTTCCTGGACTCACTACATCAGTCACACCCTTACTACTAACAAAGTTATCTTACTTGCCTCTGTGTGACATCGCGGTCAAGGCATTACCTTACAACCCACTACTGGGACTCTTACACCAAACGGTCTGAGGTCTAATTGGGACTTCTTACCAAGGAGATCCCCTTGACATGTTGGTGGGTCCAACACTATCAACATTTCTGGCACTAGAAGGAGGGTCTAATGACAAGAAGTGTCCTCTCATCCAATTTTGAACCTTTGCATATCTTTCATGGAGTCTTGCATTCTTCTTCCCTTGAGGTGTTTTCCAATTCATGAAGATGTCTCCACCTTGAGGAAGCTTTTTGATCTCTTGTCCACTCACATGTATGATTGTGAAGGCGAAGTGGCCTGGATTGAGCACTTACATAACTTTCTTTCCATGATTCATGAGGAAGATGAGTTTACTTATGAACAGGTCGGTCTATTGCTTGCATTCACACTTCGGGAATCTCCATTTCATTGGGTGCTTAGCCTACCAACTAACACTATACACTCATGTGAGCACTTCTATGATCTTATTGAAGACATGTTCTATCATTTTTATCCAAGCCATCTTGACCGAAAACTATTACAACAATGGAGGGCTCCACATGAATCCATTATTGATTTTTGGCAGTGCTTTCGTGACTTGCAGTTTCAATCTCCGACGAGCTAGATGAAGTTTTCTTATCTCTGGGACTAGTTTGAGTACTGTCTTAAGAAATATTTCCATCCCAAGAGAAAGCTTGATGTCAAGCCTCGCTCAACCTTCTTCATTGATGGAACCATGCAATCCCATGTGGGAGCAAGCACTATCTCAATGGATTGTTTGCCTCCGTCTCATTCAATAGTTCCACCATCGCCCAGTGATGTTGAGTATCATGTTCGCACATCTGTTAATCCTTCACACTCTCCCAACATCACTAAACTCAATTTTTGCACAGATTTGGTTGTGAGTCCTTCGAGTTCCCATATGCATTCTTTTCTTCGACCTTCGTCTTTGCTCTCAAGTGTTCCTCCGAATGATGTTGTCTTGTGTTCATCCATTCCGAACTCTTCACTTGTTATGAATGAGGAACAACCCACTGATGGAGTTGGTGTTGCATAGCCAACATGTGTTGTCATTCATGAAGATTATGAGTGGGAGCTTGAACATCAACACTCGGCGAAGGATGACTCCCTTCTATCTATGCCCCCTCCGTTGTTTCCTAGCTTCTTTGGTGAAACTGCAATAAATGATTTTGCATGGGTGTCTTCATCCATAGGTCCACCCATTATTGCTCATTGGTAGGACTCACCGAATGTTATTCCATCATTCGACAATGGAGAGGATAAGTTATTCATTTAAGATCCACTTGATCTATCATTTGTCTTTTCCAAAAACACAAAGACTGAGTTCATTCGCTTTTCATCTACCCCTATGTTTGATTCATTTGATCACGAGGATGCCGAAGAATTCATTGATTTTTCTGATCATGGTGGTTGCGATGCATTTGCTTCCAATTTTGATCACGATCACAAATCTATCACAGTTGATTTTATGAAGCCACCAGTGTATGATGATCTACCTGATGATGATGTTGAGACACCCAAGACTATCGAGGCACTTCAGACCGAGCTGATGGTTATATCAAGCCCTCGCTCTCTTGAGGTTAGTCTTACTTCTGATCATGAAATAATTCAATCACCCAAGGCTCCTCATTACTCATCTGTATGCATTGAAGATCCATCTCACACACAGATCACACTTTAGCAAATTGAACTGTATGATCCCATTTCTCATGCTTTGCAGGAGTTTTACATTGCAAGAACTCGTTTGTGACACAAGATGTCTTTGTTTCTTTCATTTTCTTGCATGTCATAGTCAAGAGTGTGATTTTGCTTCAAAGTTGCATGTAGTTTCACACAACAGCATGACAAGTCCACGAACCATCCGTCATGCACATGCACTTGCTTTTGTCCCGTGGGCACTTTGAAACATGAAGTGTGGCCATCTTCATTGTTATATCTTTCTTGTATGTTGGTCGACACAACTAGGTTACTTGCAGACCAAGCCTTCACCCACATGGGTCTACCAATGCATCAGTGGCTGCATTGGAAGTATCACTTCACGTGATTAGGCCCATGCACCATTAGTGTAGGAGTATAAGTAGTGTTTTCTTTTAGTTGTTTGCTTGCATGCTTTTTTACTTGCATGCTTTTTTGCTTTCATGATTTGATTGCTTGCTTGTTTGTTTTCTTGCGTTGCTCTCATTTTTGCTTCTACTTTTTCTTGTATTTGTTGTTAGTTCATTTGCTTGTTTCGTTCGTAGGTTAATTCGCATGAAACCATGTGTGAATCATGAAACGAGCTGGGTAAATTATAAGAGGGTTTGTACAATTGTCACTACTTGGTTATCTATCATCTTGCCTCTGTATGATGAACTTGTTACTCTTAGTCCATGATACATTGAAGGAAAATATGTACTCTTCGAAGTGAACCTTGGTGTAAACACAACACTTGCGCACTAACTAGTGTCACCTTCTCTAGTCGATTGTTTTTGGGTTAACCCTTGTCAGCTCAGTCAAGTAGAGTAAGGTGAGGGGAAAAACCTTAATATGCATGTCAGAGATATAATAAACTACTTCTCTAATAGAACAACCTCCTCTACTCTCAATAAGTTGGGATCCCTCTTCTGTCTCTGAAATGAATAAGTGTTATCCATAGTCAAAATGAAAATGAAAAAAATAAAAATGTCAAAAAATTCAAAATGAAAAATGAATAAGGCAAAAGAAGAGAAAGGCTCCATGTGCAGGGAGGTGATGCAAGGAACCCTGCTGGGGTATTGACCAGGCTTGCTGGTAGTGGAGCTATGCTTTTGTTCCTATGTGACTCCACCAAGGTACTGTCCATGCCTATTAGCAATGGAGCAACACTAGAGATGAAACTAAGACTCCGACAACTATATTTCTTGTGCGACTATATACCCCTAAACCCCAATCAAAAAAATTGTGTTTCCTTGGCTTCGAATGTGTGTCAATCGACCAAGATTCTAGTAGATGCTACATCTTACATCAAGCTAGTGTGAAGCCAAGATGAGCTAAGAACTAAAAAATACTTTTGGAGGTGTTAGACTCGTTTTTCACGAATAAGGTCCATTCAGAGAGTTGGAGTTCTACCAGTGTGTTGCCAAGTGTTGTAGCGGCTACAACCACCCTCTAAAATTTTTCCTTAGCCTGTTTTGGAGTCTCCCCTACCAACCTTACAAAACACTTCATCTTGCTTCGTCAAGTACTCAAGCTTTAGTGGTTTCCTTGAATAAAAGCAGCCTGTGGATCACAGTTGATCCATTCCCCTCATAGGCTACTTGCCCAAACTTGGTCTAGTTGCAAGTTGAGTAGCTTCCCCTTGAAAATTGTGCAATCCTAGAGGGAAACTAGCCTTCCCTCTAGGAATTGTGCAATCCTCTCTGACAACTTGCTGGGCTCCAGGATTGCGGAATCTTTCCAGCCAACCCTCCTAGCATGATTTGCACAATTTTTCCCAACAATAGGCTATTCAACCTAGAATTTGCGCAAATCTTGGCAGCATTTAACTACTCTACCCAAAAATTACTCAATCCCCTTGGGCATTTAGCCCAACTTATAGTTAGGAATGCGCATTTTTCCCACACAGTTGAGCACTAGCATGCATCGACAGTCCAATCAACTAGTTCCACCTGGGACGGAGGAAACTTGAATTGCATGCATGCATGACTAGATCTTCCTAGAATAGCAAGAGACAACATACAAAAGGCATCCCATGATTTAGGGAGCTAATTTTAGTAGCTAGGGTTACATGCAACGTTGTTTTAGAAGTTTCCCTCCAAGTATCACTCTTTCGTAGATTTGTGGCATACTTGTCATGATACCAAAATTAATTATTCTATGCATCAGATCTCATTCATTCACATTGATATTGGATCTTTGACATCCCACAGGACATCCAAGACTCTTTGACACATCTGACTCAGCTATTCATGGGTAAGTTGCCTTAACTTGTCCTTTTCAGCATTTCTATCGCTTTTTGTGTATTCACTTGTGGGACTGCTATTTGCTTGATTTCTTTGAATGCCTCTTGTCATTTATGTATATTCTATCTTGTCCTAGCTCTGTTTTAATTTCCGTTTCTATCTCATTGTTGTCGCACACATGAAACTGTTTTGCATGGATGTCTTCCCAACCAACGAATGACCTCACCCACATGCATGTTGATTTCTTTATTGAATCTTCCATTCATGATTTGCATGCATTGTTTATCACTTCTTCTACCACTTATTTTCTCCATGCATTTCATCGACTTACTGGCTTTCAGTTGTCGTTCGGTGGGTCGGGAAAACCTTGGCCCGATCTTTGCCTTAGCCAAGGCTACATTGCACAATCTAGAGAAGGAAGGCTCACCTTCCTCTCCATATTTGCACATTATATCTTAGCATTGGCCTCCTAGACTAATTTTCCCATTCCTGGAGGGAAGTGGCTACTTGGCCCAAGAATTTGCGCAAATCTGTCCATGGGCCAGCAACCCTTCCCATCTGATATTGCACATTATGCAATCCCAGCAGCCAATTGCCCAACTGGATTGTGCATTTTGTAGATCCAGCAGCCAGTCCAACCTCCCAGTCAGTCAAGACTACCTTTTGCATAGTTTTTGTAGCTAGTCACTCAGCCTCCCAGTGAAATTTGCGCCATCTTGCACATTAGTTTCCCATGTATGAGTTGTGTCCTTCCCTGTATTTTCTTTGTTTTCATTGGCATATTTCTTGCAATACATGGTGTTTGTTTCTATATCCTTTAGGTGTTCATTTGTCTCAATGGCTTCTAAGAGAAAATGATCACAAGGCACTGATGGTATGGCAGCTGGAGCAACAGTTGAGAAGGTGTCCTTTGGTCTGCCGATCTATGAAGATACAAAGTTGTCTCTAGACAAGGAAATCAAACTGAAGTGGCAAGAGGTGAATGAAACATTCCAAAGTACTTTTGGGGAAGACCTTGAAGACCATTAGGTGTATGTGAACATTCATAAGTTCGGCTTGTACCAAATTGCATGTAGATACCTCGCGTTCCCATGCATGGACATGATCCACTAGATCGTCACTCACGCTAACCCCAAGATGATGAACTTGAGTAGTGTTAGTGGGACAAAGCTTAAAACCTTTTGGGAATGAGATTACAATGAGATGTATCATATGACTGAGCCCATGACTGCCATGACTCCCCTGTTCAGCTTGCCCCATAGCAGAGGCCACTCTAGAGACATTATGAAGGATTGGGTAAAGGAGCCAGCTCGTTTCAAGATGACCCCTAATTAGATCTATAAATTGAATATATTAAGGAATGCATACTAATACTTTTTGATACTCGCATGTTGATGGAATGGCCAACTGAGCACTGAGACCCTCCCTCAGAGTTGGGTGGTCGCGCTGGACCAACTGGCTAGAGAAGGAAGACGATGAAAATGGTCTGGCATACTGTCTCATCAGCTAAAGGAGCAAGTCATGAAGGCTCGAAAGTCACCCGGAGGCATGCATGTAGATATTTACATGTCTACCTACATTCTAGATGCAGTCTGTGCCCGACATAAGTTCCTAGGCTTAGAGTAAGCATGGTCACTGGTGGAGACTGTTGTGAGCACATATTTCAAGTTATTATCTGAGTACAGCTTCAGAGGAGTGATCATATGATTGTCAGACCATCTTGTCACCCCAGTGTACAAGTTGATATTCAAACAGGATCCACCCTACATGTCAAAAGAAGTGATGAAGGCATTTTTAGGCATTGCAGATTGGTATGCCTCACCGGACGGCACATCCATCCGAGTGTTCAGTGCGAAGAAACCTCTGCATGTTTTACCAAAGTTGGCTTTAGACGTGCTTGTCATGCAGGAAGTAGCATATCATACCTCAGCAGGATTAACAGTTATGATGCAGCGGAGGAAGAAGGCACCTTGGCCCACTCTTCTATTGTAGATTGGGTTATATGAGATCCGGAGCATCAAGAAAGTGAATGTTGAAGCTGAACAAATGAATAAGTACTTGTTCGACCTTTGAAGCTTCAACCCATATGACTCGGATTGCATTGTGAAGGATCACTACATGAGAGTTTAGTTCAATTAGATCCATGGGGCATGTCGTTGGGATGAGGACTCGTGGAGGTATTGCTTCTTTTCCTCTAGACCAAATGAATAGGTTGGTTTTTCCGTAGAGTGGTTTTCACAATACCATGAAGCAGCATCATGGAGAACACCAGTAGTAGCAATAGTAGTAGAGGTAGTAGACCCAAGCATACATATATGTGAGAAAGGGAAGAGAAATATTGTCGACCACATGGAGGAGGAACAAAGCTACAAGCTTCGAGCTGATCCACTTGTAGAATAAGCAACTATGGCTATTCAACAGAAGAGGTAGAAGCACAACAGGCGAATCACATGAAGGTAGAGGGATAAGAAGAGAATGGAAGAAGTAGAGAAGGAGTTACATGATCCGAGGGAGCAACTCTAGAAAGAACAAGAGTTGTGCCAACATAAGAAGGAAGCACAATAGCAACTATTTCAGTAGGGGATGCGTCATGCGTAGACAGACAAAGCAACACCTGTACAAGTAGTTGATTCTTCTGAACAGCTGGCATCAGGTGAATAGGGTGAACCCTCACAAGGGCAAGGCTTTAGTCATGACATAGAATAAGATCTTGAATAGTTGGATGCAGACATGGAGAAGCAGGAGTTGGAGCGAGAAACTAACCTCATGCCTCACTAAAGAGAGGTCGACTCACTTGCTTCAATGCATCTAGATGATGAGTAATTATCAGATTACCAAGGAGGCACCGAGACCCTTGGGGGTCAACCGGAAGCAAAGATGCACAACATATCCTTTGATGAATCCCATCATAGTGTTATGCAGTCTGAGAGAGTACCAATGTGCATAAGCATCCAACTGCTTTGGCCAATGCAACTAGAGTGTATGCCAAAGCCACTCGCTCAAGCGTTCATTTTCTCATAGCTGAGAATGAGCGAATGGTGAAGGAGCTATAGGTGGTCAAGCAAGGAGGAGACTTGGTGACAATGTCTGCCTGAGCTGAACTGAAGAAGTTAATACTAGATAAAGTGTTGTCCTTGGATAAAGTTATGTGAGCATTGTACTCCAAGTTTGGTACAATGCATTAAGTAGTTGTTCATCTCCATGGATGGCAATAGTGATGTGCAATAAGAGTACACATCTTGAAGAACATACATACTACTGTTGATAACACATGAGCATGGATGATGAAGTACAGGGGAGCCCTACTTCATTTGCCAAAGATGATGAAGGCCAATGCGTTCAAGCTGCAAGCATGTATCTGGAGTTAGATCTGGAACAATGAATACCTACCGTAGCTTGTCACTAGCATACAGGCTTCCCATGCACGAGTATTCACTTGGGAACCTCACTCAAGCAAAGATCAAGAAGCAAGTCCAACAGGAGCTTGACTCGTACTTTGACGAGCTGATGCGCACTGCCACCAGGCTAGACTTACCCATGAGTGCAGACATCATGTGCAAGTACATCACTAGTCTGGCTACACTAAAGACAATGATGCACATGATCACAGATGAGTTGGATAGAAGAGCTCGAACAATTTACCCAGATGCTATTGAGGCAAGGTTCAGGTTTCAGACGGATGTCACAACAGAACACATGAACACTCTCAAGGACTAAAAATCTTGGCATCAATATGTCACTATTGATCAGCATGAGGATGTCGAGTAGTTGGACTTCTATGGTTTTCTATGTCCTAATGATGTCTAGTTTGGCTTGTCCAGGCCATTTTTCACATGGGTACATGTGCATTGTAATGTTGAGTCATGTCAAGTGTAAGTCAAGTGTCAAGAGTGGAAATAACAGTCATAGAGTAGGTGAAGAGTCATGAGGGTAGTTGAATGGTCACAAAGGGGAATGTCAAGGGTCACCCCACCCTTTGCTATAAATAGTCCCTCCTAACTCATTGTATAGGATTTTGGTCAGCCAAGCTTCTACCAAGACTATCTTGAAGGAGGCTTGGATAGTATTGTAATGCGCCTTGTCTTCTCCATTGCATGGAGCTAGTACATGTTTTTGGAGGAGCACGCGGATGTGGCTATAATGTTCCACTGTTGCGGCTAGAAGTTTTACATGGATGTATTGTATGATTCTAACTTACACTTCTTTATATAATAAGAGCCAACACATTTTCATATATATGTTGTTATTGTAGTTGGACTGCTCTAGTTGCTTTAATGATATGTGTTGTTTAACTTACATACTTTCGTTATGAACTGATTCAAATGCAATTATATGAATCTTCTTGTTAATGTGTTGCATATGTTGTTAATGATGTCATCATCCATATTGACCGATCTGTTGGACATCAGGCAAACATTTCACTTGAACCTTGCTATAACAACAATCACACTCATCTCGGACTGATCCGTGAGTGTTGTTCATGTTATCTTACCTTGTATTATGTGACTGCCTCATCCAAGTGGACTGCTTGCTAGAAGATGTGCATGTTATTTATGTGGTGTGTTCCTAGACAAGTTGGGACTGATCCCTTTCAACCTGGAACTCACCTTCACCTTCCTCTCCCTTCGAAGTGTTCGAACCCCTCATACACCTTCCTTGACTCATTGCATTAGTCACACCCTGGCTATTGATAGAGTTATCTTACTTGCCTCTGTGTGACATCGTGGTCAAGGCATTACCTTACGAACCACTGTTGGAACTCCTACACCAAATGGTCTGAGGTATAATTAGGAATTCTTATCGGGAAGATCCCCTTGACATGTTGGCGGGTCCAACACAATCAACATGATTATATGGGTTTCCAGGAAATATCATACCTATTCATCATTGTTTTTTTCAAAGGGACTTCTTCAGCCCATCTTTTGAAATAATCAGTTGTTGTAAGAATGTATTTATGTAATTTTGAAGATTTTTGATTAATCTCACCAATTATATCTAATCCCCATTGCTCAAATGATCCTTCCACTTCTACAAGTTAAAGAGGGAGAGTTGGTCATTTTTATTTTCCTGTTGTTGTTTGACACTCTTTATATTTCCTTGCGTATGAATAGAAATATTTCAACATATTGGGCTAGTAATAGCTTGCTAGAAAATTTTTATGTGTAGTGGTTTCTCTACCAGAATGCCCACCAAAAGGTCCATCATGTATATCTACTAAGACTTTTTCTACATCAAATTTCTCAAGGCATCTTAGTCATACATCATCATAATTTTTCCTAAAAGGAATGTCATGAATTAAATGACATTTGGAACATTTCAGATGTAAAGCTCTTTTTTGTTTAATTGATAAGGGGTTAGGGGAAATACCATCAATAAAAAATGATTTATATCTGCATACCATGTATATTTTTTTACATGTACACAAAGTATATGTTCTTGATTCATTTTAAATTCATTGTACCATCCTATTTCTAAATTATAATTTTCACCTTCATGTGAATGACATCCCTCTAATTCGGTTGATAATTTGCATGGACCCTATACTCTAATGAATTTATATGGTTCAATATATAAATCACACTCTTGTAATGTACTGATCCAATTTTCTCTTTTTTCCCTTAAATCTTTATGTACCAACAAATTCCTAACTACAGGGTGTGGAACTATGAACTTAGTATGAAATTTCAACAAGAAAGGTCTAAAGTGTTTAACAAATTTATAAACTTCATAGGATTTCTTGTCTATTTCTTGATAATTTAATTCAACACCCTGAAATCCATAACTCATGAAAGAAACATGGATTTCTATATTTTCAAAAATTTTCTGAGTGAGAATTGTTGCATACAAAACATCAGATGCAAATGTGTACAATAAAAATTGTTTATTGAAATTTGGGTTGATTAATGTTGAAGTAGCAATAATAGATTTTTATTTTCGTAAAAGCATATTTTTCTAATAGTCCCCATTTAAAAACATGATTATTTTTAATCATATCTTGCATTAGTCTGATTGTTTTTGCAAAATTTGGAATAAGCCTTCAAACAAAATAGATCCTTCCTAAGGAAGATTGCATCCATTTTTTATTGTGAGGAAGAATGATTTGATTCCCTCTGGATCAATAACAATGCCAATTTTAGAAACTAGAAACCCCAAGACAACAAATATAGTCTTTTTTGGCTTTAATGAGATCCCATACTTCAGAGATACTTCAAATATATTTCTTAAATGGTCAACATGTTGAGATATTTTTTCAGAATAGATTGTAATGTCATCGAGATACACCACATTGAATTTATTAAGAAATACATTAAAATAAATATCCATGGCTCATTGAAAAGTAGTTCCAACATTGATTAATCCAAATGATATCTTTTTGTAAGCATATGTGCCCCATTTAGTTTGAAAATTAGTTTTAATTTGATCTTCTGGTGCAACCAAAATTTGGTTTTAACCAGAGAATCCATCAAGAAGAAAAAACATCTCAGGTCCTACAACTGGTTGTAAAATTTGTTCCACTATAATTATCTTTCTCAGATGATTTATTCAGATTTCAAAAATCAATGCAAATTTTGATATCTTTGTTTTTCTTTCGAATAGGGACTAAAATTGAAACCCTTTGTGAATTTCTTACAGGAAAAATAATCTAAGATTTCAAGAGTTTATTAAGCTCTTCTTTGATTTGACCCTCAAGTCTAGGATGCATTTTCCTTTGTTTTTTTTTTAAAGGTTTAGTATCAAATCTGATTGGAATTACATATTGAATGATTTTAATATCATAAACTTTCAAATCATCACAATTCTAGGAGAAAATATCCTTGTACAATATGTGTACATTTACTTCCCAAATTAATATTTTGAGGTTGTTTTCTCTTTCCAGATTTGCAACTTCAAATTTCATTAAAGAGCTATTTGTGTTGTAATTTGTACTACCTTTGACTCTATTTTTAAATTCATATAAATTTTCTAATCAAACTACATATTTTGGAATTGAATTTTGACATTTTTTATCATCCAAAAAATATGATAGCAATTAAGAACAATGTTGATCTCCATCAATAATGGAAAGTTTGAAAAGTATCTTCTAGAGTTAAGAAATCTTTTATTTTATCATCGTCATCAAATGCTCTCCAATTTTGAATATTGTTAGGGACTTAAAGTTTAAAAATAATTTCAACTAAAAATGATTTTGGAGAAAAGTTTTCAACTGGCAGAAGCCTTGATGCAACATTACCAAGAACATCATCATCATTATTTTGAGCATGGGGTAAGAAATTTAATTCAAAGTTATCGAAATTTTGAGCTCAGTACCATACTTCATGTTTGTAATTTCTTAAAATATTTGATACACAATGAATAGTTTTATTGCATTGTGTTACTATAATTTCTAAATCACCTAAAACTTTGATATTTTTGATGTCCATTTCAATAGCTTTACGAAGACAATGAAGTAAAGCTTTGTATTCAGCTACATTATTGGTGCAAGGAAATTTTAGTCTATAATATAGGAGAAAATTATTCCATTGGGGGTATTAGTATGCATCCAATACCAGCTCCCTCATTTGATTTGGTACCCATAAAAATAGAAAGTCCAACTATTAATTTGATTAGTTATAATGATAGATGGAACCTTCGCATATGAAATTTGTCTTGAATTTAAAGTTGGTAACAGTAGAAAGTTTAGTCTTTCAATTTGAGTTTCCAACAAATAATATTCTTCAAATGATAAATTACCAAGACATGTATCAAATCTATAATTTCCTAATGATGATTTTGGAGAATTAATTGGTTCATTATAATTTTCAAGTTTTGTTACTATATGTTTCATATGTTTTTCATGATTGACCTTGACTTTGTTTTTCCTATCATTTAAGGGTAGCCATAAATCAGACTAGTCTGTTGAGAAATAAGCATTAAGATTTTCAGACCAATCTCAATTGAGAATTAAGCCATATGATTATGGAATATGTTGGGGCCTTCATTTTGAATTTTGAAAGTTTTGAATGTATGAAGAGGGAAAAATAGGTGGCAGGAGCAATGATCAAGTTGTGGGGAAGACAATTGGAAAAGGAAGCAAGACCATGCAGTCATGGGGCAGTTGTGGCAAGGTGTCAGGAACAAGCAGAAACAACCGAGTGAACAAGGAGGAGGACGGGAAGCAGCTGAAGGGATAGACAGCCAAATGGAATTGGCAGTTCGAGTAATGGAGAAGTAGATAAAAGGAGAGAACAAAATGAAGAAGGGTTGGTATCTAAGGGAGTCTAGGGCACAAAACAACCTGATCCGAGGACTGGAGAAGTGGTGGGAAGACCATAGCTGGGCTTGTTCTAGGATCTAGAGAATTTTGTGGTCATGGTATTTTATGTATTTTCTCACGACTTTATGTCAAATTTATGTTGTAATGAATCTTCCGTGGGGTTAATATGAATGAGGACATGGACTAATTGCATAGTATTATCTGTGTGTATTGTTTTGATTTATGGGCCTACTCAAAAGTTTTTAATGTTGAGGGTATTTCCTCATAGGAATATCATCTCTATAGTGACATAGTGTTATGATGAATGTATTCTTTAAGATATACATAGAGTAATGGTTGGGTCATCCTTGATATCCTTCTAAACCCTTATTGGGTTCAATCATGGCACGTCTTGGGTTAGACTCCTTATCAGTTGGGGTAGCGTGAAAATGTCGGCATTTTCCTAAACTATAATAGACCATTGTTCGCCCCTTGTGCCTGAACCTAGGGTCTTTCCGTGATGACATTTTTTTGCCAACAAATGGTTCCATTGTCAGGACCTAAAATCAAAAGAACTAGTTTGGAATATGGTGTCAAGGATATTTAAGAAGGAGATTTGGGATTGGTGTGATAATTGAATAGATCAGTTCATATCAAAGAAGGCTACTTGTCAAAGCCAACCTATCGCTAAAGTGAGAGGAGAGATTTTGTACTTAGAGGCTGTGAGTGATCAGTACGAGATCTTCTGGTGTAAGTTTCTAGAAGACTTATATAACCAGTTGAGGAGGCTAAAAGTAAAAAATCAGCCAGAAGGAGTTATGCCAACTCTTCATGACTGGGTTCCCGTAGACCCTGCAATGCTTCGACACATGGATAGTGAGCTGACGAGGGCACTAGATTTTTGGGTACATACTACCGTAGAAGGGTACGTAGTCAAATTTGCAGCAAAAAAATGTCAGTCCTTTTCAAAGGCAGACGTAGTCTTTAGATCGGTGTTAAGAGGGAAACTACTAAACTAAATGACTTTGTGGATTAAGATGTTGATGACGGAATAAGGATTGTTAACTTTACCCAGAGAAACTATGGTAGTGTTCAAGCCCAGTCGGGGAAGGGCCTAAAGGGAGAATGCTACCATTTGGGGAAATGTAGATGCTACTGAAGGAATGGACATAGAAGGATTGCAGAGAGCTATAGATATTATGGTGCAAAGGAGAGCACTACTAGCAAATAAATGGTAGGAAGGATCGATACAAGCACTGAAGAAAAGATGTATGGGACCCCACTAAGTAGGAGCGATGTTAGGGAGCCTGAAAGAAGGAAAGAGTAGGGAGAAAGAATTAGAGCAATAAAGGGATCCCGACTAGGCAGATAGGAGCTAGGGGAGTGATAGGGACTCTCCCTTACAGGTTGTAGGTAATATGTCGAAAGGAATCACTCGCGAAAACTACGAAGAGGAGATGGAAGGTTATATGTGTGATGTGATGAGGAGATTGTTCACCGAGGATGTTATGTTAGCTATAGTTCAGCAACAGAGTCCCCAAAGCTCAGGTAGTGTTCACCTCGACCTTCCTCTGGTGCTTTACAAAAACCTTGACAAAATTGTTACTAAGTTGATTAAAGTAATACGACTACATAGTGTGCATGAAAAATATAAAGTGAGTTTTAATACATCTAATAGAAAATTTATTAATCTAGGGTTATGAGGATCTCAACAACCTGGAAACCAAGGATTTGTGCTCTTAGCACACATCCAAATCAACATGGTAGGGCCCTTTATCAAATATCCTGAGTTTGGTGGTAGAGGAAATGAAGACGTAGAACAACATTGGTATCTGTGTGAAGCTATATTGAGAGCACACCAAAGACTAGATAATGTAAATTAGATTGCGTTCCATACCAAATTAAGAGAAAGAGATTTAAGATGGTTTTTCTAATGGGCAGAAGAGAACCAAAATCCTTTAGTGGATGATGTTAAGAGAGGCTTCATTCAAGAATTCAAGGTGCCACAAACAGATCAGCAAGGACTGTCCGAACTATGAGAGATCAAGAGAAAAGAAGGAGAGACTACTTGGGAATTGATGTAGAGGTTTAAAGATGATATTAGCAAGCTAATATATACCATAGATCCCAATCATCAGAGAGATTGGTTCATTAAAGCACTCCTACCCCTTACAAGAACACCATTGGCGTAACAAAAGATTGGGACTCTCCAAGATGCCTTCAAAAATGTGTCGTGCATAGAAGCCATGATAGGATACCCACATGAGTATCGAGGAGGGATGGCATCACAAGACCCATAGATCATGGGCCTCAAAAATCACGTCACCAACCTAACAGAGAAACTAAAGGACCTACAACCAATTCAACCAGTAAGATCCAATGTATGGTGTACTCACTGCCTCGTGGAAGGCCATGTGGTTATTGAATGCTTGAGGCTAATAGGAAAGAATAGTTCAGGGGGAATTGCAGGATCATCATGGGCCCCGTCAATAGAAAGTTTTGTGATAGTGGGAATGCAAGGATATTTCTTGGGCCAAAACACACAAGACTACTGTGAAGTTTGTAGGAAATATGGACATTTTTCACAGGTATGTCCAATACTACAAAATTATTCTAGCGTACCTAAGAATAGCTACTATGAATTATGCGCATCCACAACACACCACACTGACCAATGCCAAGCATTAGACACCTTAGCAGAGTGGCTAGATAGGTCCACCTTTAGAATCATTGAATCTAGTCATGGAGGAGGAGGAGGAGGTATGAGAGGCGGAAGAATAGTGGGCAGAGGACTTGTAAGGTGTTACAATTGTGATAAAGAGGGACATGTTGCTAGAGAATGTCTGCTCTCAATAAGGCCTTGGTGTTCACAATGTAGGGTAAATGCACATGCCAAAGAGGACTGTCTTTAGCTAATTGCAAAATGGGAACAGAGAACCAGACAGAGGGGGACTAATTTGATCAATGCAGAACCATGAACCGTTGATATATTTCCAGTAACTAATGTAAATATAGTTACCAGAGGGAGTAATAATATAGGGGATGATCAGGGTATGGTATACCATCCTTAAATTGTTTGGGTAGCATCACCAAAGCGATCATACAAACCCACCCAACAAAAACAATACTATCAGGAAGTAGCCACGTTATTTAATGGGTTAACAGAAATAAAAGGAGATAAGAAACAAGACCCATACATAGATGGTAACACTCGACCAGTTGAAGAATGGTTTAGGATATTTTTGGAGATTGTCGATAATGAACAAATGCTAAAGGAGTTGCGCATGATTCTGAAAGTAGTCTTGCCAAAGGACGAAGAAAAGGGGGAAACAATATCGGAAAACCTATTGGAAATATATTCAAGAAGGGTATGATGGAACAAGAAGAAAATCGGTAGATAATTTCGGATTGGTGCTCAAGTCGCAGGACACATTAAGGATACAATGTTAGATCTGCGGTCAAATGTAAATGTTCTACCTAGAAAGACATGGGAAGTGCTAGGGAAACTGCAACTTAAATATTCACCAATAGAACTACAGATGGTGAATCAGTATTTCATATTTCCCATTTTAAGGTTGGAAGATGTAGAAGTGGATGTAGGAGTGGTAAAAACTTATATTGAATTTCAAGTAATAAATATAATGCATGATAAGGACCCATACACAACACTTCTAGGTATCTACTAGGCATACGAGAAGTATGTTATCATTGACCTACAAAAAGAGTTGATGATCTTTGAAGTACAAGGGATGTGAGTAATACAACCGCTAGACCCATATCAAGGACCAAGGTTCACCAAAGCTATGGATGATGGATATTATTGTGTTTTCTCCTCGAAGGCGTACGAAAAGGAAACACTTTGGACTGTGGATGACAAACAGTCCTAACAATATAAATGGCTGCTAAACATTGTATATCTACAACAAATGATAGAAACAAAACCTGCTAAAACCTTGATCTATGCTACAATCATAGTTAAACAACAAAATGGAATAGTAAAACAAACACAAGTAACTCCAATAATCCAATGGAAACGATATATATAAAGAATATATTTTCTTAAACAACATTTGTGAAGGGAACAAATAATGTTACCAATCCCCCTCTATGGGATGGGTTCTTGGCTATCATCAAATGTCTTTAGCTTTTGTAGAGTCTCTCTTCTCTATAATGTATAAAACCTAGAAAATAAATTGTTTGAGCTCAATGGGAACTCAAATGAAAAAGAAGATGGTGTGTGACAGTGATAATAATCAGAGTTACAACAATGAGTGCAATAATGAAAATAATCCAAAAGGGAATAATGAATGGAAAACCCTTCTATTTACAACAAAATATTAGGTTATCCTCAAATAATGAGCAATAAGAAAATATTATTAACCCCATTCTAGAAATAACCATTTGGAATATTTTATTATATTTGGTTAGAGGGAAAAAGTATTTAAACGTTTATGTAGAAATAATAAATAAATAAATGATTTATTTATCATCTCAAGAAATATGGTTAAGGAATAATAAACATACAATGATTTATTTAATTATTCCTAAGGAATTTAGTCAAACTTGACAAGGAATAATAATTAATTAGTGATT
The DNA here is from genome assembly GCA_000404065.3 of Pinus taeda. Classification (NCBI taxonomy): domain Eukaryota; kingdom Viridiplantae; phylum Streptophyta; class Pinopsida; order Pinales; family Pinaceae; genus Pinus; species Pinus taeda. Next base: position 126,335 of record APFE031651202.1, read on the forward strand.
AATCAATTATTCCTAGAGAAAAATTAAGATAATTAATTATTTATCGATGTATTTCTCATAATTGGGTCAAATGTGACAAGGAAATTAATTAAACAATGGTTTAATTAATTATTCCTAGAAGATAGTTAAATAAATAGTGATTTACTCAATTATTCGTCATGGGTTTAATTATAAATTTCCTAACAAGTGTGGTTTATTAAGTAATTTCTCACAGTGAAAGAAATTTTACTTAGCTAAATTTGGCCCTACATGGTGTACTTCAACCTATCTAGTAAATTATAAATAGATGATCAATTTTTTGTGATAAAAGATTGCCCCCAATGTGTGAGTGTTAGGATAAAAATGTATGATTGAAGGACATTGTAAGGACACAATCACTAGACAATGAAGTGAAGTCAAAGAGAGAGAGAGAGAGAGAGAGAGAGAGAGAGAGGGAGAGACAGAGACCAATGGAGTTGAAGCGAAAGAGGATAGGGACAGAAGGGGCAAGACGAATGCAAGTCTCCTTTTATGTTGGGGTATTGGATCATAGTGAGGATGGGGAGGCATACCTATACCTGTTGAGATAACTTACTACAAAAATAATGATGTGCCAAGAAATGTGAAACTGAGCAACAAAATACATGTTGAATGGAACATGATATGCTGACATAACTGAGCCAGAAAATAATACAATGTGTCCCATATACATAATGTGCCCGAATAAAGCATGAGCTAGGACTGATATAATAATGTTTGAGTACATGAGATATAATGGCCCTTCCCTCAAAAAATGGGTGGGAGGGAGGGTAGAACAACCAAAGAAGCCCTTCTAAACGAGGAAGGGCTCTACAAAACTGAATGGATCATCTAAAGGAGACATGAATGCTGTGAACACTGGAAGCAGCAGGAACCGAACCTATCAAATCTGCGGAACTTTATCTGAGGTTGTAGCATAATATTAATTCATTCGGGCATGCAGGGGGGTACATGAAGGGCCACCCCCTTATGAGGTGTAAAACATCTAAAACACACCGAGGAATCACTGGTACAATCTGCTGCATCACTTGACCATCAAAATCATGAAACAACCAATTCAAAGGGAAATGATGATTCCTTTTGCTTGATTTGAGGCACCGAATGAGGGTGGAAGCTGGAACCAAGATACATCGCCCTCCAGGCTGTTCTTCTAGAATAGATGTGCTGATATTGAGAGAATAGGGTCTGCCATAGGTGAGGCAAGGAGGATCCTCAACTAAGGCACGAGGGAAAATAGTAATGTGACTGATGGACTAACACCAAGGATAATGGAAAATATGGGACTAAGGGACAAATAGATGACTACCCTTGTCAGGGCATAAAGTGCATGGTTGACGTGGCAGCGACTGACTCAACTCTGGAGGGGATGAGGGACAGTATGATTGGAGGCCAAAATTGGAAACACATGATGAATGGTATGTAAAGATGGATGGAATACTGTGACATGATACAATGGGATGTGAAACAAACTCCATGGATGTAAAGGTGACTGATCTTCGATGCTCTGAGCAAGGGTGACTCAATGATGCTGCCACATAGAATAGGGCAACTAGGGACCATGAAAACATGAGAATATGATGGTTGCTCATGATGAAAATCGACATGTGAGAAGACAAATGCCAAGGGAAAATGGTACCCAAAGTACCAATGTCACATATGAAGAACATCGATTTTGAGAGGTGATGAAGTGGCCTTTTCTGGAAAAAAGGCTTCCAGGTAAAGTGTCAAATCATCAAAAACTAAGAGAGACCTATTTTAGTACTCGATGAGAGATTTACAATGGTGCTAATGGTTCGTCAATCTGAGCTACTTTTTGGTCACAATGTGCAGTATAAAAATTGCGGGTTTTCCTATAAAAGGGCATTTTCCCTCCAATTTTGAGAGGAGGAGAAGGCCCTAAATCTTGTGGAGATCGTAGTGGGAAAACTGAACAACAGAATCGAGATCTATGACTTTCAGGTAAGTGGCCCTACTTTTCTAAATATGTTCTTAATTCTTCTTGGAACAATGGTTCTTGGTGAAGAATTAAGGGAAGAGGAAAACAAGAATGAAGTACTAGGGGAGGTCTAGAATCATCCTCACCCACTAAGTCAAACATGGGGACTATGTGGACATAGTGTAGAATATTTTAAGATATGGTATAAAATGTCTAGGTATGCGATGTGCATATGGTTCACTAGAGGCGACAGTAGGAAAAACTATCCAAGGAATGGGACGATAATTGACCATACCTAGATCCAATGGCATCTAGGCTAAGACTTATGTTAATTAACTGAGAAGATGGCTAGGGGGAAAAACCATCATGACCCCAAGCATGGGCTACTGCCCGCAAACATATGTCATGGAGGGGATTGATCTGGTATGCAAAGGTGGGAATGATGCCCCCTAGCAAGAGGATTTTGTGGAGCGTGATTGTGTTTTGAGTGCTTAAAAAAACAATTCAAGCATCATAGCCAAACTTGGCACAAGATCCTCCAGATGATAAGGAGATTTAGGTCCCTATGTGCCCCCTAGTATGTTATGGTTGTATTGGATGTATTTAGAGTGGCGGAAAACAAATATGGAAGGAAGTATGCACGATGGTGCATATCGTCCCAAGTATAATCAGGGGTAGTCATGGCTTCCATGATGTCCTCATCATAATGGGAGATGGGGAGACAGGAGGAAGATTTACTACATGATGTGGTGGTGGTACCTAGTGCATCATCCTGAGTAAAAAGCTTCACATATGCATCATCTGGAATGGTACACGATGAACTAGTAGATAAAAAATCTACCGAGGTTGAGACCTGGGCTTCCAATGAACGAGGTTCGATAGAAGCATGCACAACAAAATCAGAGAAGTTTTCCTACAAGGAACTCAAGGATAAAGACAGGTAAAGGATATGGACTATGTATTCTATCATCTCAACATCAGGGGGAGGGATCACGATGGTCAGAGCACAATCCCCCTGTTCTAGTGTACTGGTGGTACTAGAATGAGTGGCCTTGTATTCGCAAAGTTCTTGTAAGCAATCACGAAATTCATTGAGATGAGGGAAAGAATGGGAATAGTGAACATAATGATCGTACAAGGCATAAGTGTGATTTTTTCGCAACGTTTCGAAATTCTTGGCTGGTCCGGTTAAGGTAATTTTGACCTCACAGATATTTGACTTAGGGAATGTTTCATGAACCAAAGGTTTGAGACCATGAAGCACAGGAAAATTATTGGTGGCATGCCCAACAAACTTACACAAAGAGCATGGAGGTGTTGGCTTTGGATCTTTGGGATATGGAGGTGCTTGGGGAGCCTTGTCCTCAAATTATTTCTTCTTGGATTTTCCCCTTTGTTTGGATGCTTTCACAATAGGAGTGGGTTCTTGTTTAGGCTACAGTGGAACTGGAGCATTGATAGGGGTCATAGGGACCAGTTGAACCAAGATCAAAGCATGATATGGTCTGAGCCAACCAGGGAAAGTGTTTTTTAGGGGATCAATGTATTAGATTGGGATCCCTAAAGTCATATTAGGGAGAGTCAATGAAGCCATGACAGGGAAAGAAAATATTTTTGGAGGAGAAAAAAAGAAAGTTATTTGTCCTAAAGGGTAATGTCCTAGCAAAACAACTCTTGGATGGTTGAGACTTGGAGGAATGGTTCTTGGTGGGAACAAAGTAGAGGAACCCACAAATGGAGGAAGTCCCGGAGGGGTGGATCTAAATAGCTCAGATGAGAAAGTAACAACAGGTGTTGAGGAGTTTGATGTTGATCAGATGTACCAGAGTTCTTGTGAGCATCCCATGATACTTGTAACATGTAAACACTCAAAGAGCTAGGCTCAGAGATAGGAGGGGCAGGACTGGGGAAAGCACCTAATAATGAGGAATCTTTGTAGACTTCGGGTGACACAACAATGAGAGGGGTAGAGGATTGTTTGTAGGACATTGATGAGATAATGGACTCAGGGGAGGTTAAGGATGTTGGCTCGTAGTATGTCGACTAACCGATGGGTGACAAAAATCCCTTCATGGGGGAAGCACATCTTGTGGAAAACCGCATATGTGATGGTTAACATGGCATAAGTGTAACTACGACCTAAGAGAATATTGTAATCTAGAGGGGCATCAATAACCTCAATGTCGACATGAAAATTTGTTCCTACAAGAGTCACTAGACAATTGTGATACATGTTGAGAGGTTGGGAGGAATGAATGTCCCAAGCACGGAAAGCGATGGTGTATGGGGACAACTCAAGTGACTTGAGTTGCTTCCGAACAATAGTAGAAATCACCTAGGTGGATGTGCCTTCTTCAATAATACATCAGGAGATGATGGCATTATGGAATCAAACTAGTATCCGGAAAGCAAAGGATGAAGGTAATGGTGGATTTTCTGATGTATCAACATGGAAGACAATCAAATGATTGTATGAAGGATCTACTGCACCCAAAGAAGTTAGTAGAGATTTATTTTGAGATTGGCATGACTGGAGGACTTCTAGTGTCGACATGGCAGCAGGGGACTATGCCAAGTTGTCTATTATACTGTATGTATGGGCAACTCAGTTAGAAGTCATGTTACAGCGTAATGGTCCCATTGGGATCTTAGGAATTGACTCAAATTTAGGTTGAGGGATCTATAACGAACCATTTGGTGTCGTAAGAGGCTCAGTAGATTATTTTATTTTGGACTCAGTGGCAGATGAATTAGATGGCTTTTCATATTGACATGACCAAGTTTTCAAGTTGACATCATAGGTATTGACCTCATCAGAATTCATCATGAGGATATGGTAGTCACCAGGACCAGAAGTTTGGGGAAGGTGAGTTTCCTGACCTGGCTGAGGTTGAGTAGCAACAAATCCTTGCTGAGGGAAAGGATTTTTGAGCATGGCTGGTTGAGATGGTGCAGACTTATGAGGCATTTGTTGTATGGACGGTTGACCTCTAGAAGCTTCTCCGGCTTCCCACATTTTCGACATTTTGGGTAAGAAGGGACACTCATGAGTATAATGGCCATGTACACCACAACATGCATAAGGATTTTTCATACAAATAGCCTTATCCTGCTTGAGTTGGCCACCCTGTTGCTGGTTTTCGGTGTTAGGTTATTTCCCCTAGGATTCATTAGGTTTATTACCTTGGTTACCTTGGTTACCCATGTTACCTTTCCCACTATTCTTTTTCTTTGAATTTTGGGGATTGGTTGCACTCTGATGTGCAAGGAATTGACCCTGAGGGGGTGGTGGCTACTGGGGTTGAGGATGCATGGGAGGCTGCGGTGCTAATGTCTGACGGGCTGGAGCTCTCGACAGTTCATAGGTGTAATATGGTGAAGGAGAAATGGTCTGGTAGACAGGTTGAGCTCTAGCTGGCCCTAACATCTACTAATGTGGATGGGAAAATGCATAAGGGGTTCTTTTTCCTGAATACACGGTGCTGGAAGGAGGAGCATAACTATTGGAGGAATTGGTGCCCCCCTGCAACTAGCCATAAATCCACTGAGTATATGATGAAGGATGTGAAATAGCTCCAACGATACCATTAGCAGCGAGAGATGCCCCTAGTGCATTTGTACCACCAGGATGGGGGAGGTCTGGTATAACGATATAGACATAACTGGGTTGAGCATAAATCAAGTCATATCTCAGAGAAGTCTGAAGAGCCTCATCCTATGTTTGAGGAAAATGAGACATGACATCTTTGGAAATAGGCGCTAAAAGAGTCCTAAGGAACAAATCGAGGTAGACACGGTCTTTGAAGACTGGAGCACGACACATGCTCCTCCTTCTACGCCATTCCTAGACATGATCAGAAAGATAGGTGGCAAAGTACCGGCGGAATGCAGTCAAGAGCTCCATATCAATGTCATATCGGAGAGGTAGTTGAAAATATGAGAGGAACGCTTTAGAAAGCATCACAAAAATAGAATGAGAGGTAGTGCGTTGGTCAAGATACCACTTTGTAACATCTCTAGTGAGCGTGCGTTGGAACAACCGAAGACAAATGGAATCATTGGTGATGGAATTGGATGAACACCACATATGGAAGGAGTGGACATGATTGGTATGGTCCTCTCGATAATTATTCTCAAACTTGGAAATTTCATAGGGGAGCTTACTTGCCATTACTGGCCAATGATCATCATGGTGTATAAGGTCATTAATCAATTGGCTAAAATATGGGAGGCGTAACCCAGCCATGAAAGGTAGCATGGGAGCTACCAGAGCAGTTCATGAGATGGTTCCACTAGACGTGACCACTGGGGTAGAACCTAAGCCAACAACAGGTTGGGTTCCTTGACCTATAGTAGGTCCTAACATGATGACAGTATATGGTGCAGGAGGCTCAAAATCAAATGAGGAATCGAATAAACCAGAAGAGGAGTCAGTATAGGGAATTGGAGCACTATGAACTCAAACCTTAGGGGGGGAGTAATATGCCTAAGTGGAAACTAGGGATGAAGGCCTAAGAGTCTCCATGATAAATGTCTTGGTGGTGCAATAGTTGTAAGACATAAGTTACATGGAAATGGTGAAGGGAGATCAACAAGATTTTTTTTTCTCTATGTGGGGAGAGAAATTAATTAAGTCTTAGATTGGTGGTGTAAACCAAGTTCCCTTCACTTAAGGTGTGCTTGTGTGTGCAAGTGTGTTTATTAATTAAGCCTAGATCATGTTTGAAAAAAGGAAAAGATTGTTGAAATAAACTGAAATTAAAAACATCAAATCAGCTTTCTAAACACTACCCAAACTAGGTTTGCAAACACTCTGCTAGTTGGTGGTGAAATCAACTGAAAAGACATGAAAAAGGCCAAGAGATCTAAGTGTTAGTGTGACTAGGATCAAATGACACTATGCTGCTGGAAAGTGGTGCATCAACAACAAAAACCTAGGGGGGGAAATCATTGCAAAAATATAGGGAGATGGGTGTGAAACCTAGGGAAACCAATGGGACCTTAAGGAAAATGACTAAAAAATGCTTAAGATGAAAATTTGGATGGAAACAACCTATCTTTGAAGATCTAAAACAGGAAGGTACAGTTCTGAAAATATGGCTGAAAGCTTTGCAAAAACTCAAACTTCTTACTCAGCTAAACTTCTCTTATAAATGTGGAAGCGCACTAGAAGCTCTAAGGGGCTAAATTCCACTTCGACAAGAAAATCAGAGTAGATCGAGGCCTAAGTGGGCTAGGACCATGGTCAACTAACCCAACAGATAGCTCTTGGCAAATCCTAGAAATAGATCGGAAAAAATCCCAGAAACCCTAAAAACTGCAGGTATTGACATGACTCTTGGGGTATCACACGTTTTGGGCTAGAAAGTGTGATGTGGACCTCCATATCATAATTTTGGGGTAGACAGGTGTGATTTATACTACTTGGTTCTTGGTCGACAAGCCTCAGAAAAATCTATCATCTTTGTCGCGGCTGGTTCCTGTGACCTACGAAAATGACCAGAAAACCTACGGAAGTTAAAAATTTGACTGATCTAGGGTTAGAAAGCTAGTAAAAAAATATTAAGAGACTAAAAAAGGAAAACCCTAAGTTGAAAGCTGAAGGTCACCCTGGTTTTCAGATTAGAATTAAAAACGCAGTGGAGTTGCCCATTTTGTACTGATAATCAGAAAATTCCCAGTGAAGTCGCCAATTTTGTTATTGTGTTTTCTCCTCGAAGGTGTATGAAAAGGAAACACTTTGGAATGTGGATGACAAACAATCCTAACCATATAAATGGATGTTAAACATTGTATATTTGCAGTAAATGATAGAAGCAAAAGTTGCTAAAGCCCTGATCTATGCCACAATCATAATTAAACAACAAAATGGAATAGTAAAAGAAAGGCAAATAACTTCAATAATCCAATGGAAACCAGATATATAAAGAATATATTTTACTAAACAACACTTGTGAAGGGAATAAATAATGTTACCAATCCCCCTGTATGGGATGGGTTCTTGGCTATCCTCAAATGTCTTCAGCTTTTGCAGAGCCTCTCTCCTCTATAATGTATAAAACCCAACAAATAAAATGTTTGAGATCATTAGGAAGTGAAATGAAAAAGAAGATGGTGTGTGATAATGATAACAATCAGAGCTACAACAATGAGTGCAACAATGAAAATAATCAAAAGTGAATAATGAATGGATAACCCTTCTATTTATAACAAAATATTAGGTTATCGTCGAATAATAAGTAATAATAAAATACTATTAACCCCATTCTAGAAATAACCATTTGGAATATTTTATTATATTTGGTTAGAGGGAAAAAGTATTTACACTTTTATTTACAAATAAAAAATAATTAAATGATTTATTTATCATCTCAAGGAATATGGTTAAGGAGTAATAAATAAATAATGATTTATCTATTTATTTCTCAAAACTGGGTCAAATGTGACAAGGAATATTAATTAAACAATGGTTTAATTAATTATTGCTAGAAGATAATTAAATAAATAGTGATTTACTTAATTATTCTTCATGGCTTTAATTATAAATTGTTTAACAAATTTGGTTTATTAAGTAATTTCTCACAGCGAAATCAATTTAACTCTGGTAAAATTGGCCCTACATGGTGTACTTCGACCTATCTAGTAAATTATGGCCAGATGATCATTTTTTTGAGATAATACTCGATACGAGTGAGGAATTCTAGATCATCTGTACAAGCTAATGGCAGGAAAAAGAGAAGACTACGTAAATCCCAGAGCAAGAGGATCAGTCAGTTGGAGGAGCATACAAAGTTCAAAAGCTGGTTGAGATGCCACTTTGGTTGCATGTCAACAAGGAGGATACGAAATTGATACGAGATGTTGTGCCAAGATATGCAGAATAAAATGGATTGCAGTAGAGGTAAGAAATTATCCTACTTTCTAAGGCATTAAACTAGTAGAGATTTTTCTAAATAGAGTAGACAGAACCATAAGGGAATATCACGAAGTCCCGCTATTAGATATTGCATTACAAGCCACCTTGGCAAGGTGGTGGAAAGCGCATCACAACACTTTGCGCAAATGCGAGACTATCAAGCCAGCAATGAGGGAGATTTTTAGAGCGGAAGGAGACCGACCACATGACAAGGTGAAGTATAAAGGAAACTCAGATCCCATAAAACCTTTAGAGGATTGCACAGAGAAATGGGAAAAAGAGAAAGTACCTAAGGAACTCTGGGTGCATTTATTCATACCTACCTTAGGTACCATTCCATAAGCATGGTATATACAGGAGAAAATTTGTAGAGAGACAATAGACTGGGATATCATGGCTAGCCAATTAAAAACTGATTTCTCATTCAAAGATAGGGATTGATGCAAGACTGAAACGATTAAAAGGATCCTATTTACTCTGGGACAACTATGAGAAGGTTGCGTTGACAAGAAATTCCAAAAGTATTTCTATGAAGTAGGTTATCCAGAATATATGTATCGTGGAAACGTAAACGCAGATCCAGATGAGGATGATCTAGAAGGACATTGGCACCTAACATTTCAAGAAACGGAAGGTGAATGAGGTATTCAAGAAAGCCCTTCATGGGATGTTGTGCACTTTCTCCCAATGAAATTGCAGAAGCATAACATTGGCTCGGAGAATAAACCTAAGATGGCATCCATTGGAAATTATTGGGATGAGCAGACAATTAAGGAATTTTTTTATCTATTGCATGAATACAACGACTTATTCCTAGCCTCTGTGGTTGAATTAAAAGGAATAAAAGGGGACATCAGAGAGATGAAAATCATGTTAAAACTAGATGCATGTCTAATGAAGCATAGACCATACAAACTAAACCCAAGGGTTAAAGAGAAGTTCAGGAAAGAGATTGAATTTTTTTTAGAAGCTGGACTCATATTCCCAGTGGACAAAGTAGAATGGATTAGCTTCATTTTAATATAGAATAAGAAAGATGCCATGGAAATAAGAGTCTATGTAGATTACATGAGCCTAAACAATGCATGTTGACATGATCTATTCCCAACTTAGTTTAGTGATGATGTTATAGACAATGTTGCGAGGAATGAACCATATTTCTTCACTGATGGATTTTCAGGTTATCATTAGGTCTGTTATCACTCAGGTTGTCCCTAGGCTCCTGTAGGGATACGGTTGAGGTAACCACAAACCAATCTTTGGATTGCAGGTTCTAGCCCACCTGCAATCAGAGAGGGATCTCTCTTAACGATTCAACTTTGTTGATGATTTTAGGCTAGCTTTTGGCTCTGGGGTTTTTGTTTGTGTTTGGATGGAAGGAAAATGCTTTCAGGCAGAGAGGCAATTTATGAAGTGATAAGTTTCGAACCATTGGGCATGGAGTCACGGGTTAGGATTATCAGTGTGTCTTTCTGGTCATAAGAGAAATAATGAAGCAGGATAGCTGCTCATAACACAATCTTCAGACTAAAAGGGTGAATGATGTATAAGGAATGAGAGGCACTTAAGAATCTCTCATTTAACTTAACAGAGGGACAAATGATCTGTATCTAGGGGCAATGAAGAATCCCTGGATAACAGTCTTGGTTTAAGACAAACATGAGCCATGTGGAATTCATATTTATGCTTAAACAGAAGAAAACATAAAGAAACAACAGAAATTGAACATAGAGTGTATTTAAACAAATTCTAAGCTAATCTTTCTTTCTGCTGTTTAAGAGCGTAATTCATGAATGAAAACAGAGGTAAGAAACACTTATTGAGTTATGCAACAGCATGGGAATTCCATAATCACTCTTCAACCAGTAAAAATAGTGAACAATCCGTTCTTCAAGGCTCATAAGCAGTCTTTGATTATAGAAACTTATCAGATATTATAGTGCGAGTCTCTCCCGGAGCAAAATCAACTAGAGATAGCTTGTTCACAAATCAATCAACCAACCAACCAACCCGTAATACAGTGTTCAGGGCTATCTTTATAGTGCAAATATCTCGAACTTATTTATTACAATTGACCTAAAATAGGTTTGCAAAGAGCTTTCTAAACCTAAACTTGTGCCAAAATTAAGTGCAAGTAAATATCTATTGAAATTGTGTCAGAGGTTGCTGGATCAAAAGGAGTGCAATGTGGCCCTTGGAGCCTCGATGCAGTACTGCTGGAATAACTGTGCTTTGGGATCTGTAGTTTTGTTTTGGTGCGAGTTAAATGTGCAATAACCATGATTTGAGAGTTTTGAGTGGCCTTGCCTTCTTTTTTGACTTTGCTGGAAGGTATTTAATTTTCTCCTGCTTTGGGCCGTTGTTAAAATCTTCGCTCATACTCTTTGCCACTACATTGATGGTCTTCGCCACTTGCTGATACTATTTGACATGATTTTTACCTGTTGATTTGATCTGATACTCTTTAATCTTTGTCTCTGGTCTCTTCCTGTCTTCAAATTGGTTTAATTTGGCAAAAGCAGGCAATTTCGGGCCCTTTCGGTGCAAAACGGGCCAAGGAATCAAAAGATTCCCTAAAGATTCCCCAAAACAGCCTATTTCCCGTAGCGATGCGCGATTAGCGCTTTGCGCTAATCGTGCATCAAAAACTGCCTCCGTTTCTCATTCCAGAGCTCCGAAGCACGATTTTTCCTCTTGCGCGAATTTTTGGTTTTCTGGCTGCTGACATTAGCAGTACGGCGGATGACGTCAGCAGTGGGGTCCTTGGATACGGATGTGACATCAGCATGCTGACGTCATCAAGGTGACATGGCAGTACGGCGGGGTGACATGGCAGTATGACGTCGACCGGGCGCAGGCAGGGCGAGGTGACATGGAGGCGACCTGGCAGGATGAGGTGTCGTGGAAGCGACCTGGCAGGATGAGGTGGCGCTCCTGTTATGTGAGAAGAGGGTGGTTTTCCCTGTGCGTTGGACCGCCTTTGGTAGGAATTTAGTTTCTATCAGGGGCGGCCCGATGCAATGGGAGGCCGCCACCTGTCCCGGTGTACGACAGGAAAACCGTCGGACATCGGGTGGTAACCTACCACCGTAATCGGGTGCGCGATGCGATCAAGGACCGTCGAATCTGGGGGAGGCGATCCGATGGTGGACAGGAAAGGGAGTTGCGCAGGGTTTAGCTAAGGTGCACGCACGTTAGATGCTCAATTTTCCGCGGCGCGGTGGGTTTTTAACTTTAGAAAATGGGTGAATTTGTTTGCACGGTGATAACTTATCAAAAAAACATTGATATTTTTCACAGAAGAATGCGCGGGGAAGGTTATTTAGCATTTGGGAAGGATTTTCTTAGTGTTTGGAAGGGGTCCATACACTTGGGAGTGCAATTTTTGCAGAGGGAGGGTACTTACTAAAGTCCAGGTGACTTAGTAATTCCTAGTGAAGTATTTATGGTTATATTTCAACCAGGGGGAGGGGATATTTACATAAGGCGATTAGCTACATAGTTTTAGTATGGGGACAGGGAAAATATAAGGAGTTAAATAATAATGTCAGTAGTTAATATGGAGATGACAAGAAAGTGCTAAGTTTCAGAAATCTTAGGCTTGAAAAGGGGAGATAGAACCTTACAAAGAGAGTATGGATTTTCTTTGAGTGAAGCAGATCTTCACCCAAGCTAATGATATGAAAATGATGAAACTAAGAGGTATCAACCAGATCTTGACCTCTTTTTGGGGAAATTAGTTAATGATTTGGGAGAGATGGAGAAAGGAAGTTAGTTATGCCTGTTTTGAGCTTTTTCACATAAAACTACCTGGTGATTGTGTCTTGAGTAGAGATGACACCCTGAAAACATGGAATTGATTAGCAATCAAGATTCTGCAACCTCAAAACTACCTACCCAGCCTACTTACCTAACATTTTTTATTCTTTTGTTTTGGGTGCACTTCAACTTGCAGACCCATCATTTCAATTTTTTCTTTTTTATACTTTCCTATCTACAAACTACCCTTTTTTCTTCCAAGGGCCCAGATTAAACAGTTGGGCTCCTTTGATTCTCTACATATCTAAGAATTTGCCAAGATTAAGCTGTTTGGACAGATTTTCATCCTCTATATTCTAAAACAGGAAATTGAAACCTAGGGAGACCAAGATTAAGCTGTTTGGACCTCCCTTTAGCTGAAAATTGTACAAAACTGAATAACTTCTCAAAATTTGGAAAGCAGTTTGATGAACTCTGAGTAGCCTTCTTTGCTTGGTGACTGTTTAACAAATATGGAGCATTGCAGTATGAAAAGTATGACATATTTGGTCTGTAAAATGTCAATCATGAAATATGAGTAACCTACTGCAGCAGGAGGTTAAGAGTGGCTCCACTTGGGGATGGCTTTCCCTTGTGAGAAGCCAACAACAGTAGGTCAGATTGCCTTGTTTCTTCCGCTATGGTTGTTCTTTGAACTTGTTAGTGCCGACTGTTGGTTTGATTTGATCTTTTGGATTGGGAACAGCTCTTTCCTTCACTTGTGTTGCTGTTGAACTGTAAAGCACTGCCTGCTTTCTTCTGCGTGCTTTAGCATCATGGATTCTTACAAAAATTAAAACACTGGTATATACAAATATTATATGTACAGAATAAAACACCGCCTACTCTTTTCAATCAAAAGGATCATTGTAGTGCTTTAGCATTCGGCCATTGACAGGGCCTTCTTCAGATGTGCTACCATCTGGAGATTTGAGAAAATAGGTATTATTGCCTTGCACATCGCTGATAATGTACGGACCTTTCCACAGAAAATCGAATTTTGCGTGTTTTCCTTTGTCTTCTCTTCGTGAATCCCATCTTAGAACTTTGCTGCCCACCTAGAAATCCTCTGCTTTGGCCTTCTTATCAAACATCTTTTTGAGTTTTTCTTGCAGTATTTGAGCTCTATCAAAGACTTGTTCTCTGGTTTGCTGAAGATGAATGGTTTGATTAACACTTCTCTGCATGTCATTCGGTTCAGCCTGAATTTCTTGCAACAATTTAATAGTAGGAATGCCCAGAGATGAAGGGAACTTGGCTTACATGCCATATACAAGTTCATAAGGGCTCATCCCAATGGATTTCTTGGTGGAAAGTCTGTCTGCCCACAGAGCATTTGTGAGCTTCCTATGCCAGTTCTTTTTGTTTTTCTCCAGCAGTTTCTTTATGATATTGATGAGGCTTTTGTTGGAAGACTCGGCCAAGCCATTACCTTGAGGGTAGTAAGCTGTGGAGTGGCCTAAGGTGATGTGGTATTTATGGCAAAAGTTGATGATTTTTTTGGATTTGAAAGCAGCAGCGTTGTCAGTGATAACTTTCTTAGGGCAGCCGAATCTAGAAAGGATATTACTCTCAAGGAATTAGATAATGGTGGAGTCATTGGCTTGCCTACTGGGATGGCTTTAATCCACTTAGTGAAATAATCGGTGGCTGTTAAAATCCACTTGTGTTGGCCTGAGGGAGAGGGATGAATTTCTCTAATGAAGTCAAGA